>PVIA01004622.1:0-133220 GCA_004024845.1 Tonatia bakeri
CAGTTTCGAACTAGTGGCTTAAGCCAGCAATGCTAACCTCAGCCCCTTTAACATTGATTGATTCAGAGCAAGGAGCCAAACAACCAAAACATAGTATTTGTATGTTGTGGTTAGTGTCGACTCTCAACTTAAAATGAGTCTGAAGACAAACTAAACAGGCATAGCAGGAGAGCTCTATAAAGTCACCAGAGACCCAGGCTCCTCCCACACTTCCCTCCATTAAAACTTGACCCCAACTAGAAAAGAAGAGGAAGGGAGTAAGAGAAGAAGGGCTCAACACTCTTTCTTTTAAAAGTTGTTATTGGAAGCCCCTTAACTTATGCATTATTGATGGAGAGCTTAGAAACAGTGAATGCCGTTCTTCTTTAGGGTTTCCTTGGAAGCTTCAGACATCTCCTGTGCTTGGGGAAAAAATCATATAACTATACATAACTACAAGAGTGATTGAAACTTTTAAGCAAAATGCATTGCAGCCCTAAACAAAATCAGATTCTTGCTATTTAGAGACAAGAGGAGAATAGGCTAAGAAAAATAGCAGTATTTGCTATAGCATATTTCTTAGTTGGGATTCATGCAGAAATGACCCAGGCTACAGAAAAGTAGATGGTAAAAAAAAAGTAGAAAAAAAAAGAACCTAGTCTTTGGCTATATTATTAAGTCACTAATTTACTAATCTAAAGACCTCAACTTATATTTAGGAAGTTGATAAAATTTCTTACTGATTCTGATATAAGTAGTTTTCTGCTACTTGCATGATTATATTTTACATAGTTACAACAGTTTAGCTATTCATTTTAAATTATCAAAGAGGGCTGAATATACTTGCTTTGTAGGTAAAATGAAAATAAAAATTCATCATTCTTACATTACATCAAATTTATTTGAAATTCACTCTTTTGGTTTAGAAAAGGTAAATCCATTTATTCTTTCATAGTAATGTACAAAGTTCTATAAATTGAAAAAAACATGCATTAAAACCACATGTAATAAGATAACTGGGAATTTAAAATATTCTGGCCTAATATTGTTTCCTTGAAATGAATTCATTATGGAGTTCAGTATTGTTTTTTACTGGACCCAGGGAAGAAATAGACGTAATGCTTCCAAGTTCTCTATTAATTTTCCTTTTAGTAAAAATGAAAAGATCATGTGGAAATTAATGTCAAAACACTTTATCCTTTCTTCTCTTTCCCTAATTTTTTTGCACCACTCTCTGTATCCAAGAGGACTGAGGATACATATGGTTTGATTTGGGAGCATGTAAGGAGAATCTTTAGATTACAAAGATTATAAATTACAAAGACATTGCTGAGAGCTCATATGGTGTCTTCAACTTGGACTCACAGGAAGGTATAATGAATGAAAACAAGTCAAAGTAAGAACTAGTAATCAGAAAAACAATATAACAATATATATGTCTCTCCCAGTCTATCTCAAGTAAATCATTTACTCTCACAGTTAATTCAAAACTTGCCTAGGAGTCAATATTATTAATATCAAGATGGGTTCTCCTCCTATATCTAGTTGTATGACATTAAACAAACAATTTAACTTTTCTGGTCTCCAGATGATCATGTAGAAAATAACTGGCTCTATTAGCTGGTCTTATGAGTTTTTGCCAATGTCAAACTTTTCTTAGTTTCAATTTTAGTTCTTTATTCAGAAAACAGTGTTGGGTTAGTCATTTATCCTTCTGTCTTTGTCTCTCCTTTTAAGATTTAAACTTCTTTTATTAAAATGAATGGTTTTCATATAGACAGGGACAGGAGAGAGCAGTTGTTAAAAATGATTTATGAAATAAATAACTGGTCTATTAAATGGGTTGAATTCATTAGGACATTGGCAAAAAAAATTTTCTGGTCACTTTCTTTGTCCTGTTCCTTGGTACCATTTTAATAGATCTCATAGCTTTCTAGTTACTTTTAAGTTAAAAAGAAAACTTACTCTGGCCAGTGTTGTTCAGTTGGTTGGAGCAGTGTCCCATGAACTGAAAGGTTGCAGGTTGTATTCCTGGTCAGGGTGTATGAGTAGGTTGTGGGTTTGGTCCTAGGTTGGGGCGCATACTATGTATGAGAGACAACCAATTGATGTTTCTCTCTCACATTGATATTTCCCTCCCTCTCTCCCACCTTTCCCTCCTCTCTTAAATCAGTAATCATGTCCTCAGGTGAGGAAAAAAAGAGAGAAGAAAACTCACTTTCAGGTAGTTAGAAATCTAGTGCAATCTAATCCAGTACCACCATCTTGTATCCAATTTAAAATTTCTCATCTTATCACCCACAGGTTGGACACAGGCTGAACATCTGTATTAGAAGAGCAGCGTATGTCCCTTTCTATATGTTGTTTTATTCCAAATCCTCCCCTATGAATTAGCTTTTGGGCTCCTCCTGGATGAGGGATAGGGTAGAGGATAGAATCAGAGGAAAGAGGGAAAATCTGGCATGTTCTTATCAATACAATGTGATTATCAACCCTCTGTGAGGCTGATACCTAAATGCTGGCTCTTTTAATGAGACAAATGAGAAAGAGGCCCCCCCCTCCCATGCTACCACTACCACCACCAACAAAAGGCTCTCACTGCATGTCTGCCAGACTCAGGCTATATGCTCATCATCTGATTGCTTACCCCTCCTATAGCTCCTGCCTTCTAACAGAGAACTCTACAATGTCTTCTTTTCCAGGGGTCCCATCACACCAGGAGGTATTCCTCCTCAGTCACTGTCCTTTAAGATGACTGTAGTGTGGCTAACTTTTAAGTGTTCACTTGGTTCATAAGAAATTTTACACACTTTCCCAACTAAACAGTGCAAATGAAGGTTGTTCCAAAGGTGAATGTTTTATTTGCCTTACAACTAAAAGTGGCTCCAGCCAACTTCCTTCCTTTAGACTTCCCCTGATCAAAGTCAGGCACCTTTTTATTTGACTCACAAACTGCAGGGAACATATATCTAACTTTCCAAATAATTCCCTTCTACTCTCCTTCAGAAACAGGTAGAAAAAGCTTATATGAGTGTGCACTCTGGTAGCATCCTGCCAGAAAATAAGCAATGCCATTCTGAAAGCCACTCCCAATTTCTCTGATGGGTTCTGCTGTCATTCCTGTTTTTTGCTTGAGAAGAGGAAACTCTTCTCTCCACCATCCACCAAAAAAAAAAAAGAAATAATAAGTAGAAGGAGGAGGAGAAGAAGAAGAAGGAAGAGGAGGAGCAGGAGAAGAAGAAAGCATTACATTGCTCTTATTTGACAAGCTCCCATTAAAGGATCTTCCTCTCTGATCAATAGCTGGTCTTTACCAGTATAGGCGGGAGACAGGTGATGTGATCATGACCTCAGAGCTGGTCATGGAACTTCTCCATGTTGTTTCAAGTGTTTCCTTTTAAAACATGGAAGTAATTATTATCCATTATCCCCAGCTGTAAGGAAGGCTTTAGCCTCAAATATGAAACAACTGGGAATATTATATATAAAACTCAAACTATAAAACAGATCCACGAAACTTGTTTTTTATGAGCGAGCCTCAAAAACAGGAATTCTCCTTGAAAGAATATTTCTTATGAAGAAATATTTTCTAAATTACCTGTAAGGTTAGTTCATGTTGAAATAAAATTTGTATCTGAAACATAAAAAAAGATATACTGCTTTTTCCTGGATTACATGTTTATGTTTTGTGTACATCTCTGTTTACTAGAACAGAGAAACTATTTTATACTTTCATCATTTCCTTTTTCAGAAACAGAAACTTTGCTATAACTATCCTAGTTACTTCTCATGGGTGCATATGAAGTATATGGCAGCCAAACAAATAAAACTGCTCTTAAATCATCAATGTGACATTTATTTTATTTGGGATATGGCCTCTGTGGGAATTCCCCTTTACCCTGCTTCTTGGTACAGTGATATTCTTCCACATTTGAGCCCATGATAATCATTCATTATTAGAATTAATCATAGCATGCACATCATAATTAATATTATATTTACCTTTATTAACTTCCTATACATAAGGGAGCTGTGCAGGTTAGTCTCTAAGCAAAGAAAACTGACATGTGCTCTCCTTCAGGGTTTCCACTTGGAGCCAAGCAATTTAAATAACAGACTCATTGAAATGAAGAGCACTTTATAGCCATAATTATCATCTCTATAATCACGATTATCATCATCAGTTGCTTACAATGTGCTGAGTTTATACCAAGCATTTTATTATACCATCTATAATTTTCAAGCAACACGGTTGCTGTGGGGGTTGGGGCTTTCCATTTCATTTTACAATGGTGTGAGAGTTTCATTAATTGATGGAGTAGTTCAAAGTTCAGTCTCATTGGGTCTTCAGCCTAAGTCTTCTCTGGTGCTTTCTGAGTAGGGGTTCACTGATGCTATTAGGCTCCTCTTTGTCTGACAGAGCTTCTAATAGAATGACACAAGGCAGACACTCTGCCTGGTACTTGTGAGTCACTGTAAGACTGAAATGATTAACTATACAATATCTAAGATGTATTGGGAAAAACTTAAAAATAAGACAAGATGAAAACTAACAAGAACATTTTCAATGAACTTAGCTCTTCCTATATAGGATAAAAGGTGTGAACACACTACACTTTCATCTCCAAGGGGAGGGTCTCGTCCTCACATGGAATTTTACTCCTGGCCTGACTCTTGGGGTTCAACTCCTCACTCTTGCCTCACCCATTCAAGTTTCTCACTGAGAACTACAACAGCCCACACGAGAAAAGGCCAACTCTTCCTCCAAAAATTCAAGTGGTGCCCCTTATTTCAGAAGGCTTCACATTAAATTTTTCTGACTGTATTCACAGACTTGGAGGGGTGAGGGAGGGGAAGTGAAAGTCCTTCTGTCCCAGCTTAGACTCCCCATCACAGTCATCTATGAGGTTAATTAGCATATTTGCAGAAGCCAACAAATTTTTCAGACTACCTATTGAGTGCAATACCATACAGAAGAAATCATACATTACCATACTTTGACCGTGTCTTTAGCAATAAGAATCTTTCCTTTCTGTTGTCTTCTTCCCCTGGTTCACCTTCCACTGCAATCTTTAAGAATAGCTTGGTTCTCACCTGCCTATATAAAAGTCTAGAAGCCAAAAATAACCCAATATCATGGATTATTAATTTCTCTCTTTACTCTTTTTACCCAGAGTAAATAGACCAGCATACTCTAAATTCTTCCAATCCAGTTCTCCCTCCAGTGGGGGAGGAGGGAAGTAAGAGGTAAGATGATTTCAACACTACAAAATAGGAATTATTATTCCCAACTTATAGGTAAGCAAAACAATACTTGCTCATGGATCCTCACTCTTTCTCTGGGCTCCCCACCTGCTTGGTTGAGTTCACTCTCTGGACAATCTTCCCATATGGCCCCCCTGCATGGCATGCCAAGCCTCCCTCTTATAGGATGTATGAGTTAATAATAAATCCTTTAATTTCATGTGCTTCCTTAAGTGTAACTTCTACAGCCATGTTGGAATAATCCTTAAAGACACTACAGGAAGGATTCACTCCCCTATTTACAACACACAAGATAACCCAGGCTTTTATCACGTGCCTCAAAATTCTTTCAGCCTCTACCCATTACCCAATTCCAGAGTCACTTCCACATTTCTAGGTATTTGTATCCCCACCTCCTGGTACCAAAATCAGGGTTTGCCAGAGAAACAGAACTAATAGGATATGTTAAAAAGGAAGGAGGGAATAAGAGAGAGAAAGAGAGAGATTGATTTTAAGGAACTGGCCCAAGGGATTGTGGGGGCTGGTAAATCCAAAATTTTTAAGGCAGGTCAGTGTACTGGAGACTTGGGCAAGAGTTGAACTGTAGTCTGGAGGCCAAAATCTGTACAGTGAGCTGGAAGGCTGGAAACTTATGCAGGATTTCTACTTATGTAGGATTTCTATGTTATAGTGTCGAGGAAGAATTCCTTTTTCCCTGGGAAACCTTAGTTTTTGCTCTTAAAGCTTTCAACTAATAAGTAATCCCTTTTATTCAATGTCAACTGATTATTAGGTATCATAGCTTAGCCAAGCCAGCATTTAAAATTAACCATTATAGGGTTATTTTAAAAGAAATAAACATTAACAAGATAATATACACATATGATAGTAATAATTACAATGATAAATATAAAAATATCAAAAGGAATTAACTTTTACTGCATACTTCTATGTATTCCTCACACCAAACCTATGAGTGATTACTATTATTCTCTTTATTATCCATAAGAGGAAACTGAGGCATGGAGAGGTTAAGGGACTTCTCTAACGCCACAAAGCTAGTAGAGGACACAGCTAGGATCTGAACTGAGGCAGTTCGGTGCCCGAGCCTGTTCTCTGAACCATTAAGGCATCTGCTATGCACATCCCTATTAGTTGATGACTGCTTCTCCATTTCTACTTTCCTAATCTTCCTGATCAATAATCAGTAAGGGAAGGAAGCTAATTAATTCTAAATTCACAACTCAAAACTATTACAGATACTGGAAAATATAAGCCAACAAAACAACACTAATTTTAGAAGATTCAGCAGCACAGTAAAGCAGCAGCTGTGTTCCACAATTGCAGCCTGGTGGGCAGGGGGGAAGCTATGACAAAAAGAACATAAAAAATGCAAGCTTTGGACATCTGAACAGTGTAGTCAACAAGTCTAAAGGGTCTGTAGTCTGTTAATAAAGAAATTATACACTCACATTATGAACTAGAGCAGTAATTCAGTAATGCTTTTTAAAAAACTTCACAGGAAAATGAAAAACTAGGAATGAATTTCACAAGAGAAATGTTGGGTTCAAGATAAGAAAAGCTAGAACTAAAACTGATATTTAAGTCAGTTTTCTAGACACAGGAATATGAGAAGTGAATTAAAAGCATCTAGATACAATAGAAAGATCTTATATTTGTATAATAAAAAAAATCATGCTAAATAAATATGGATGCTTTTGGGGAGACAGGGTAAACTTTGTGGAAATAAGTGGTCTTTAAGAGTTTTAAAAGATTTTATTTATTTATTTTTAGAGAGAGGGGAGGGGAGTGGGAGTGAGAGAGAGAGAGAGAGAGAGAGAGAGAGAGACATCAATGTGAGAAGGGAACATCAATTGGTTGCCCCGACCAGGAATGGAGCCATGACTCTTCACTTTGCAGGACAATGTCCAACCAATTGAGTCATACCAGTTAGGATGATCTTCCAAAATTTATGTGCATTTTTGAGAAAGTATAAATACTAAAGGAAAAAAAAATCAGTGCATCTTCATGGAGACTAAAGATCTATACTTGCCTGTGTTGATTTTATAGTTAGCCTAGTGCCACTCACTATCTCATTTATTAATTGATTTTTAAAATATTTATTGAACATTCACTTGCTGCCAGACACTGTTTGGGTGCAGAAATATTCAAAGAAAAACTCCTATCCTTATATTATAGAGACAACAAAAAATAATAAACAAAATATATGATGGTGGTAAATAGTATGAGTATAATAGATAAGAAAAAAGAACTGAGAAAACATGAAAGGCAGAGTTAAAAGGACTCTTGGGAATCCATTTGGAGTGGCAGAAAGAAGAAAGAAAAGGGGAAGACGACAACAAAGCGATAATGACTAGGCTGCGTGTAGCACTGATAAAAGACATCAGTCTTTCTATACAGAAGACCTGACTTTCCAGCAACAAATACCATCGAAGTCAGGAGGAGGGCTGGTGATCAGAGGTAAGTGTTCTAAGGTAGTTGCATTACTCACTACTTATAATGAAAAACTATAACATTTCATAGATTAAGTTTTCCAAGATAATTACTAATAAGTTCACAGATCATACAGTAATTTCAGGGTAGACTATGCCTCTCAAGACAATGAATAGGTGATGTGTTAGAGCAGGTTCCTTCTTGCCTGTTCAAGGCAGTCAATTGTTAAATTTTTAGGGGTTTTGGCAACCAGTTATTAAAATATCAGCAGCTTGAAATTAACCACAATAGGAATACTGAAACCAACAATAATCAGCAAAAACTACCACCAAGAACCAGTTGTTAAACATTTACCAACATACCAGAACTCTGAGTCCTTGCATCTTATCCTATGACATGCTGCCTCACAGTATTCTGTCTTTGCAACATGAGCTCATTGAATGCATAGACAAATACCTTAAATGCTTCTGTGCAGAACCCTGCAGAACCAGGCAGATGTTCCTCAAATATTTGATTGTTTGGTGGTATAAAGTAAGGCCAGAGATAATCCTTAATCCCTAAGGAATTAACAGAAGTCTACAATTGGCTTAATTAGGTACCATCAGAAAACTATTGATACATATCTCTTGGCTTTCAGTAAATAGCATGAGTCACTAAAGCCTTAAAATATCCTTAATATATGTATCTTTTATTCATGAAAATGATTTGATCAAATAATTTTAGAAGTTCCAATGTGAAAACACTAGAGGTAATAATAATCTCAAGATAAATGCAGAAAAGAATGAGAGTACACTGACTTTTCAAATGATAAATAAGTGTCTACCTAGGCCACAGCATAGTGTCATGGAAAAGGCACAGCCCATCTTCCCAGCATAAGCTGCCTCTCAAACCAGAGAAGTGAAATTATCAATCTATTTAAAGAAAAAAAAACCTGAAAACATATAGTGAAAAATGGGTTGGAAAAGATAAAGTCAATGTTCAAACAATTAATTTGCTAAAAGAAATCCTTAGAAATAAGTGTTTCAGTATTTGCATGACAAAGTTGCCACAGTTGATAGCAAAACACAATGTATTCTCAAATATAGTGAGATCATTTTTTAATTATTTCATATAATTTTGAAAAAAGTACAAGTTAAACTGATGTACACTGAGCCAAGACACATTGCAAGAAGAGTACAGAGAATCATTTAATGTTCAGTTTGATGAGAACTAGTTAAACAAACAAAAAAAAAAACGTGCTTAAGATTCTGTAAAAATATTAATCTGATTCAAAAATAAATTTTGTTTTATTATCTTTTTCCATTGAATTTATTTGGGTGGTATTGGGTAGTAAAATTATGTAAGTTTCAGATGTACAATTCTATAATACCGAAGGCATCATCTATATATTATTGTATTTTGTGTTGGCCAACCAAGTTAAGTTCCTTTACCTCAAAAGAAATTTTAAAATTTATTGGTGGGAAAAATTTCCCTCAGTATGTCTGTTTAGGCTTGTGATGAGAATATCTATCTCATGATTTAAGACTTAATTTTATTAGAACAATCTAATAAAATTGTGGCAAACAATTTTACCTGGCAAAAGGCTTAATTAGAAAAGCTTTGGCATGACTTCCATATCCTTCCTTCTACTTCTATAATTAATCAATATGCATATACTCTAATTAAGATCATAATTGTACACTGATACCAAGTTACCTTTTCTTCCAAGTTTCTACCTCTACATACTGACACAATTTAGTATAATGGCATGAGGAACTTAGGCCAACTTGAACAATTGTCATAATAAAAGTTATGAGCTCAAACAAAGCATTGTCTATTCTTTACAGAAAAGGATCCTTAAGTTATTTTTTTATGAAATAACAAAGGTAATACTAAAATTAAAGGTCAAAGAGTCGTTCTACCTAGTTCTTCTCACATGCTTTCAAGATGGCTGTGCAATGTTTATAGGAGATAAAACTTCTTTTTTATCTTAACACAAAAGAAATTTTCTTTTGATCTTAAAAAAATCTATCTGCTGCTTCTGATTTTTTAGAAGCATAAAAATGATTCATTTTGAGCTCATAAAAAATTGTTTCAACCTTTACTCAGACATCTCCAAACCAATACTTTTAGAAGTAAAAGTAAGCAAATGATGTGAAAAATGTAATCATTTTTGTAATAAATTTTTTTTACGAAAGTCAAATACTTAATGTGGAATTCAGTGTTCTTTTTCTCAGTTATTTGTCCCCCCCCAAAGTATAACTCTCTGAAAAATTATATTAAAATAGTGCAGTCATGTATCTTTCTAGATGTAGGCAAAATGGATTCCAGAGGGACATTAAGTTAAAAATGTAGAGAGAATGTAATTTGATTTAAAACCAGGAAGACTCAAGGACATGGCTTTAAGAGATTTTAGCATACCACCACCTTTTCCAACCCCCAAACATACAAACCTTCTGTCAGTGAAAACAATGGACTTGCTCTGGCAAAAAAAGTTTCTAGGCAAGTTCTCTAGTTGCCCCAATGTGTTCACCCACCTAAAATTTAGCCAGAGTACTACTCTGAAAACATTCCTATGTAGATGTCCTACAGCTAGATTTTGAGTTTTTCAAATTGCCAGCTGTTTTGTTTTTTATCGTAAAGAAAGCTAGAACAGTCTGGGAAATTAAAGATGCTCAAACTCATCCATGCAGGTGGTGCAGGGTCCCAGGGTTGTGGAGACAGGACCATTGACTCGCAGTACATTAGGAAAAGGTAACATGTTCAGAGAGGGAAGAAGAGAGTGTGAACTTGTGTGTGTGTGTGTGTGTGTGTCCACTCAGAGTACTAATACTGATTAGATTATATTTTGGAATTTTTTCTTAAAAAATAAAATTTAGTAACTTGAAGTAAAGTACAAGAATTTAGAGATCATTTTTCTAAAAAATTCAGTTTTTATTTTGGACACTTAATTCTCTCCAAAATGAATCAGTAAAAAGACAAGAAAGTATTTTTCTTCAAAAGAATCAGTAGAAAGAAAAAGAAGTACTTTTCTTCATGCCAGTGAATGTTTCCTAATAATATACTTTTTAGCTATTTGTTATGAATAAACACCATATTGATGGGGAAATTACTGCAGAAAAAGCTGATGCCACTGATGTCTGGGTTCCCTTGAAATGCTATTACTGAACAGGAAACTGTCATTATCAATCCTCACCCCTACAAGCTTTCTTCTCCTGACTAAACTCAGAGTCCAGTGTCCAAAGATGTTTCTCCTTTACTGAGTAGAACATCCACTTCCTTATCTACACATTTCTGACCTCATAATGTCATAGGTGTACTCAGCTCAGTTGTTGCAAAAGGAGAATGCTAAATTCGTGGGCACTAAAATAAGAACTTTGGGGGAGATAAAAGTGGTGGAAACCAAGGTTTCACAAAGGAACTTGGCTTAAGCAGAAGAGAAGAATCCAAAGTGTCCTTTGAATAACTCACATGACACCCGGACAGAAAACCGATTTTCCGTCAAGCAGAACTGCTCTAGTACCTGACTCTACCACAGAAAACTCACATATCCTTGCCCCAGAAACGGTAGGGTCATTGACATGCTCATTTCTTTCCAATTCTCTATGGAAAGCTCCAAATCAGGAAGTCCTGCTAACTAAGAAAACTTCCAACTGGGGAAAAACTGTCAGTCTGCTTGTTTGGGTACCTCATCCTTTGGAAGTGATCTCTAGGTGTCCCTCCAATCCCTCCAATCCCACCTTGAATTCAGGCAGGAGAGGGAATGGCTTTCCCTAAGAATGCTGCATTCCACAAAGGAACAAGAACTCTCAATTTTTCCTCCAGTCCTCTTTTCATATTAATAGTGGGACTTAGTTCTGTACTGACGCCTCCCAGAAAGCCCTTAATGAAGACTAATGTGCTGTATCAACGGAATTTGCCATTAGCTTTGAATATTGGCCATCATTTCAGGAGAAGAGGAAAAACTGCTTGATATCTTGGTACACTATATGAAAACAAAGTAGGTTATTTATCAAATATCACAAGTTTAAGGTTCAATGGGGCTAAACAACCTTGGGTACAAGAGGATACATAGCAATGAGCGAGTGCAGCCCCAGCAGACTCATCATACTAAACATACATTCTTTGGTATATTTTAGAAGGAATAGGAAGCTATCTGTATTGATATATAGTTAGCATGCCTTCTTGATTTTCTCTTTTATAGTCCCAAGATGCTAAAAATAAGTGCTTCATGTTCAGGCTAGAATACAATTAAATTTAAAATTTTATTTCATGTCTCTTGCTTCTTCCACCTCTTATCCCTGATCTCCAAATCTTGGAGTGACCTAGGGTACCTTCAGCTTCCTTCTCTTTTCCATTTCCACCCTTTGCCAAGGAGATATCCTTACCCTTAAATAACTTAGTTATTCTCAAACTTACATTTTTATTTACAACCTCAGATTTAACAGGCTTAAGAATCTTGACCTCTCTACTTATTCCTAAGGATTCCAATATTCAGATTAGTCATGAATTTACTTAAATCAAAAACTTGGAAGTCATCGCTGATTCCTCTCATTCGTTCACATCCGCATCTAATTTGTCAGCAAATTCTAACAGTTCTATTCACAATTACATCACAATCAGGCTACTTCTAACTACCAATCATAACAATTACTGACTAAGTACTTCAAACATATCCAAAATAGACCAAAAGAACCTCAGAGATTTAAATTTAATGTATTCATTAATTTCTTCATTTAACATATTTATTGCTATATAATTTTATTCTAATGTGAGACTGAAAACAAAACACACACACAAGCAAAACAGTAATAGGAAATACTATCTGCTACAAGGAGAAGAAACTGAGGTGACAATAATGCCTGGAAACCTACTTCATACTGCATAATTTTCACTGAGGTATATTTAAAGTAAGATCTAAATGATCAGGAGAGGCCTGTTATGCTAAAATACTGGGCAAAAGTATTTTAGGCAGAAGGAACCATTAGTACTTGGCCCTAAGGTAGGAAAAAAAACTAGTGGTTCTAGAATCCGAAAAAGGACAGGGTGCTTAACGCTTAGTGTCCAGAAGTAGAACAAGGGGGAAAAACTCACGAAGTTGGGCAAGTTCAGAAAAGTGGAGTACTTGTTGGCCTTGTTTAGTTCAGTCCATCTTATGTAGTTTGAGATGAGACACCATTAGAGGGATTTAAACAGAATACTGATGTGTACTGATGCTTTCTGATCTGCATTTTTAAAAGATCTCTCTGGCTTCCAGAAGCAAGTCTTCTCTCCCCCAGACTATGCTTATTCCCCAAGACCAATGCTAATCCATGATTTTATGACTTCATTAAGTGCTTATGATCACATATAGAGAATGGCCTAGGAATCTTTCATGCTGTCCTGGAAGGAGAGAAGGAAGTCAGTTTCCATTACTGAACCAATGACTGATGAACTAGGAATGTCCTGAACTATAAAAGGAGCAAGTTTTATTACACCATAAACTCACTGATGTGTCTCTTCCTCCAAAAGCACATATTATTTTATAGTTCTGTTATCGGGTCATGAATATTAGATCTCAGTGGAGGAAGTTCATTTTAAGTAATAATTTACCTAATACTAGAGGTTCTTGGGAATCAAGGTACAGAAATCTGAAAAATATAAGTAAAATTGAACACTAATTAGAAAATTTTCATAAATTTTAGTCTGTCTTTTACCATATTCTAGTAACAAACATCAGGCATCTCTTAGACAGACACAGACTGCCTGCATACTATAGAAATTTAGTGATAAGGAAAACATCCAGGCCATTGACAAGCCCTCACATCGGGAGTCATTAAAATACTTAAGTCTGAAGAGCTCAATGGTGATGGCCTGATGATTTCTGTCACTGTGATATTATGAGAGAACACAGAGAAAATTCTCAAATGGCCTTTTATAACTCATACACACTGTGAATGAAAGATAACCCTCCCATTTATGAACAGTCCCTAACCAAGGCAAAATCCAGTCCACACATTCCATGCTAAGCTGACTTTCCATTTGGTCATAAGTCAAAGGCCAGCATAATAAAATAAAACAAAGTAGAACAAGCCCAGCTGATTCAGTATATGGGAACATGTATTTTATTTCTTAAAAATTGCACAGGCAGTTACTTTCAAAGTCACTGTATTCAAAGAGTAATATAATTGGGCTGATTTTAATGTTTGATTTTAAAAGTGGAGGGGATAATTTTACTTGTTGAGTCAGACAGGCCTTAGATGCCATCTGGCCCAGTTATCATTCCACAGAAGGGAAACTAAAGTATAAGAATTTCAGTATTTGTTAAAAGCTACAGCAAGGAAGGACCAGGAAAGATGCCCAGGTGTGTGATCCTGGTCCCCAGGTGGCACTAGTAGATAACAGAGCAGAACTGAAAAAATGAACAGAGGCTAGTCCTTTTTATACACCATAGTAGGGAAAAATGAAGTATTTTTTGAGCTACCTTAGAGCCAGGTTTTGCATAGCCAAATGGGAAACTAAGCATCTTGCTATGAAAAGTTTCATGTGGCTTTGCCCTTACACTAATCACAAGTTGGACTGGAGAGGTGCTTTGTTGTCACCAAGAATGTCCAGGGCAGAAATATTCAATTCTATAAATGCTTCATTGTTTCATGTGGGTAGCCAACCAGCGTCCAGATATATTGGGTGTGGAGATTTTGAATCATAAAATAGAGGCTTAGGGACATCATCATTCTCCAGCATTTAACACTAGAAACAGATTGTGCATCGTCTGAGGACATCAGTGCTTGCCAAAAACAACACCATGGTCTGAGATTAAATAAAATGACCAAACTGAAAGCAGTTAGAGGAGAAGGGGGGAATGCTCGTGTTTTCTGCCTAACCTCTTCTGGCAAGGGAAACTGGTTCTGATTGTAACTATCTTGAGGCAGGGTACCTTTATGAGACATTCGTTATCTTGGAATGAAAAAAACAAAAATAACTCAATGTCAAAAATGATAGGCACACTGCCACGCCAAAGACCATTTCTTAATGTAAATTTTCATACAAATAAAACAACAGTAATCTCTTTATTAAAAATTTACTGTAGAGAACAATAAGAGTTTCATTTTTATTTTATTTCAATAATCTGAATTTAACTCAACTTTTTATAAGATATATGAGATCTGTCCGGGAAAAGTCCAGCCATTGTTAATATAATGAGAATGGTTTGGGTGACATCGATGGAACCCAGCAGCCAAGGAGGGTGGACTGGAAGGCACATGTGTGAATAATGACCATTCCACTATACTAGTCAGTGCAGTCGGTAGGCACCACTTAATGAGCATGTGTACTGTGTGGCTGACACATTCAAAATGACTGAGTAAGTAGAGCAATGAATCTACCTCAAATTCTGCATTAATCTTGAACATTGCTCAGCAGAAACTACTTGGATGATTCAGAAGGCTGCAGCTATGGGCATCTGGTGATTGGCAGCTTCTTCACAACACACTCCCTCATGCATCATGTATCGTGCAGAGTTTTTTGGTAAACTATCAGATCACAAAGTGACTCAGTCCCACTACAGCCTAGATTTGACACCCTGTGACTTCTGGTGTTTCCCCAAACTAAAATCACCTTTGAAAGGGAAGAGATTTCAGACCATTAATGAGATTCAGGAAAGTACAACAGGACAGCTGATGGCAATTGGGAGAATTGTGTGAGGTCCTGCAGTGCCTACTTTGAAGGGGGCAGAGGCATCATTGTCCTATGTACAATATTTCTTGTATTTGTATGTTCTTCAATAACTGTCTCTATTGTTTATATTACATGGCTGGGTATCTTGGGCAGAACTCCTACATATTACATTTGCATACAAATAGAAACATCTTTATCATCCTTATCAGTTCTTAGTCTAACCATTTTCAGAACAGATATATATTCTTAACATTATTTTAAATACAAAGGTTGACTCATAAGACACAATTCTTTGAAAACTTTATTTTTGATTTTGGGATTCTAATAATTATTATTAGCCAAAAATTGAGGATAATACTTTTAATGATTTTTAGCTTAATCATAATAGCCAACTTATAAGTAGAAACTACTTTTCTACCCACTTTACAGATGAAAGAAAATTAACTAAATTGCCCAGAGCTAACTAAACGTTTGAAATTCAGGCATTACTTCAGTTCCATTTCCTTTAGCAGTTCAGCATGTGCACATTTGTGGGTGTTTGAGAGGATAAGAGAATTCACAGCTTTCAGTTGCACTTCGAAACTGTTTATGATGCAAAAACTTCTCCAGACTTGGTGTCCCATGGCTACAATATGATAAATCCAGGTAGCAAAATAAAAAGCAGTGAAGCCTGCGAGAATTTAACCCTGAAGAGCTCATTTTGTTCTCCAATAAAGATGCTCTTTGCATTTTTTCTAGTTAACCTTACACAGGAATGTTAAGTTCAAACAGGCTCTTGTAACCAACATCTATCAAAACAACTTACAGAATGCTAAAGCTCTCTGTACCCTCTATCATGAATGATACCTACAGTATCAATTAAGTCGGAGGTACTCCCTACACATCTGTGATTTTCTGCTCTACCAGCTGAACTGTACCTGTAATCATCCCAGATATGTTTATGGTACTATATATTTACTATGAAATTATGTAATCTAATTATTTTATGAGTATACAAACAAAAGTAAGTTAGGAGAACAATGTTAGGAAAAATACAATGAATTAGGTCAAGGTAAGGAAACCGTTAATGTTTGAAGTAAAATTATAAAACTCTGAAAGGATCCTGTATTCTGTTGGCTTTACAAATATATT
Organism: Tonatia bakeri; assembly: GCA_004024845.1. Classification (NCBI taxonomy): domain Eukaryota; kingdom Metazoa; phylum Chordata; class Mammalia; order Chiroptera; family Phyllostomidae; genus Tonatia; species Tonatia bakeri. Next base: position 16,444 of record PVIA01004622.1, read on the forward strand.
TTATTCCATTTTAGAGAAACCCAAATAAAATTAAGAATAGTAGAGTTTATACAAGAAAGATATTAACTCTAATCTGAGGGTTCATACTTTAATAATTTTATTGTTATTCTATAACAGTTGTCTCTGTTTTTCCCCCTTGGCCCTCCTCCACCCACCCCTCCCCCCACTACCACCATCAATTCCCACACTCTTGTCCATGTCCATAGGTCATTCATTCACATTCTTTGTCTAGTCCCTCCCCTTCTTTCCACTACTGACCCCCTCTTCCCACCCTGGTCACTTTCAGTCTGCTCCGTGTTTCCATGCCTGTTGTTCTATTTTGTTTGTTAGTTTATTTTGTTCGCTTCCACTTCTAGGTAAAATTATATGGTTTTTGTCTTTCACCAACTGGCTTATTTCACTTAGCACAGTATCCTCCACTTCCATACATGCTGTCGTGAAAGGTAGGATTCCTTCTTTCTGTTGTGTAAAATTCCATCGTATCCCTAAGAATCCCAAGCCACCAAATCAAAAGAACTTGTGCACCCCTGTGTTTATAGCAGCACTATTTACAGTAGCTAAGTGCTGGAAAGAACCTAAGTGCTCATCAGTAAATGAGTGGATCATACTTTAATACTTTTAAAAAGACCTGGATTAATACCAAAAAATTGCTGAATGACTGTATATGTAGGTTTCAACCAAAATAAAGTATTTATTGTATGTGTCATTTTGAAACTCAACATTCCCTTTTAAATTAAATAAATAAACAGAATGAGATTGAGAAAGATTAAGAGCATCTGTACTGTATTATTTATGACTTTTTAAGTCCTTTTAATACCACCAAAAAGATAGATCTGAGAGGTAAGTATCCACTCACTCAAAATGAAAAGTATGTGCAAAATGTGTTTGCAAGAGGAAATAAAATGAGATCTATGATGTAAAAATTCCAGGATTCAATATAAACTGTGGTGGCAATAGTCAAAAGGATTCAAAATGTTCTTACCTTGGTGGCTGTAGGAAAACATTCCCCTATCTGTAAGAAGACCTACACCGTTACCGCAGGTTCTCACCAGAAGTCATTGTGATACCCCAATCTGTGCAATACTGTGTGCCTCAGCTACTTCATCTCTAAAATAAGAAAATTACAGAGCTAATTCTTACTCTATTCTGATTGTGAAGTGCTGTGACTTTCTCATAGGACAGAATTTGATTGCATGAAAATGACTAGATGAATCCTTCAGATGATACTTCCATTTAATTAAGTTTTTTTTCTTTTATACTATATACAAAACTGTAACTTTCTTGAGTACAGAAAGCGGTCCACCCAAACTTTATAGACAGCACCCAGCAGTCAAAATATTAATATTTAAGAAACTTAGCTTTTAAAATTTCCAAATAAGAAATCATAATCATTATATAGTGTTGACAAAAGGCCCTGTTCAAAAATACCCCTGACATTAAAATTGTTCCTAGAAAGACTTGAAAACAAAAGGAACAACACACCTCAAAGCAGAATAAGTACATAAATCTGATTTCTTAAGTACAGTGGTCTAAATTTAGCTTGCCAACTCTAAGCAATAATTCCATTAACAAATAAGCATTTATACCTATCAAAGAACTGTATACATGTAGAATATGTATATGTAAATTATACCAAATATCAAAGTAAAATGTCACATGATATATCTGAATTCCACAGTATAGGACATTAACAACAGGAAATGGTCTATCTTTACTATTTGTTTTACCTTTGAATGTATATATATAGCTATGTATTAATGTGCATTTTCAGTATGTATGATTTCATGATCTACCATGTCTCTACCTTTCTTGGTGGATTTAAGGGAAAACCTCAGAGCAGCAACCACAAAGGCTAGTCTCAGGAAACCAGGACTCGTGCATCATGAAGACTCCCTAGTACTTTTCCATAGGAATCCATTAATTTTTATTTTATAGACATGTTTTAGCCAGTTTGGTGATGTTATAGTACATACACAAGTTATCCAGAAATAAGAGCTTCTACTACTAGGAATGCTTCTACCCATTAAGTTAATGAAGGGGTTCAAAATTTGAAGCAAGTTGCTGAAATTTTTTTCACAGGCCCATACACAGGCATAGAAGGAGGGCACTAGTCTCACTGAATACACAAGGATCTCTAATTAAATCTGATGGATTGTGACTTTCAAACAAGTCCCAGGGAAGACATGCTTTTATCTAACCTTAACTCTTAAAGAATGTGGTAGCTCAGTAACTACAAAATAAAGATATCTTATATAACTACAAAGATAACTGTGTTTGCTTTTTAGAGTCAAAACTTAAAACCTCACAAGTTTTAAATGTCCATGTTTGGGGTACAGCGCAATGAAATTTTCTAAGTGTGATGCTTTTCAGGGTCCCAATTCTATAAACTTGATAATTTTGGTATCCTTCAGGCTAAGATAGGTAGAAATAAGAGTGTAAAATGTATGTCTTTTTCCAACTCCATTTAAACTAGAAAAAGAATGACATCGTATTTCATATCATAGCAGTTCAATAGAAATGAGTAAAGAAAACAGAAAAAATGGGCAGAGAATGACTTTGAAAGCACAACTCATAATGTTATACTAATTAGTCCTTATGCTATCAGTATCAAGTTGTCATTAATATGTTACATTTTTATTTCATTATCATGCTTTAGTTTAAATTAGATTTTAACCTTATATTAAGTAGCCATTATGCCTTTTATTTGTCAAAATGTCTGTTTTACTATCTTACACAAAGAAATGCCCAGCAAAAATGTGTTGATAGGTCAATTTATGAGATGACTGTGGATGCTGAAAGGAGTCTTTCTAACCCCTGGGGGATGCCAGTGGTGAAAGCGGTGGGAGGAGGAAAGTGTTCCTGAGTTTTAACAGACTGCTCCCTGCCCTATGACATGTAACAGGGACTAAATTACTTATTTAAGGTTTTTAGTAGTATAAGATTGTGCTTTGGTTTACAAAAAAGTAGTAAAATTTCCTCTGCTTTCAAATGGACACTATTTTACATCATTTTCTTATCTTGAATTTAATGACTCTACATCTTGGCAAGACCCAGAATGTATTCAAATGTATAAAAGATATTTTTATTTCTTCCAAAATACAGTGAGAGTACTAGAAAATTATCTAAATATAATATGAACTGTTTAGTACTCACTTCTCACTAATCTTCATCTAAGTGAGGCAGTTTAGCACGAAAGTAGGAAAATCCCCTGGCAAGTGGAATGAGGGAACTGAGACAAACGGCTGAACTAAGGCTGGAAGGGCTGAGCAATTAGCAGCCAGATGGTAAATCACAAGACTCTACCCTGCCTCACCAAAGACACCTAAGAGCAGATGGCTTATATCACTGTAGTCAGGGAGATAAATAACACCCCCCAAAAAATTCAGAGCCAGACTAAGCAAAGATAGAGGTGAAACTAACCAGCAAATGACCCCTAAGTCCCCCTATAAGTTCATTGTGATACATGAGCATACTAAACCACACACCTGGAAATCTACTATTTTGCTGAGATCCTTCCCTGGGGCCTCCCCTAAAATCCCTGCCTATAGAAAATAAAACACTCAGGACAAAAGATGCCAGCTCATACTCTTCTTTAAGCAGCCCCACACCCCACTTTCCTCAAGCACATGCTTGATCCTAAGCTCTAAGGGCCCCTGATGGGATGTACCCAGGGAAATGATGGGCAATGGCAGCCCCTCTAAACTTAGCGCCTGTTCCTGTCTCCAGGGGCCGTGCTCTGCCTCACTGTTCCAAGCTTTAATAAACTTACTCTCACTTTCACCTGGGCTCCTGTTTTAAAATTTTTCCTGCAGGAGTCAAGAAGCTGGAGGTATCCTAACAGCAGAAATGCTCTGGGCTGTACTGGGGCAGGGCCAGCTACCCTCTGCCCCTCCTCCCCACCTTCCACCTCTCAGCATGGAAGGAGTATGGTAATATAAGAACACAAGAATAAATGAATGACTAAAGATGAAACCAAGTCTCAGTCACAGAAGAAAAAGAAAAAGGGACAAGTGCATTAAACCGTCTTTATTTGTGCTTTGTTTTCAGATGAGACTTGTAGCCTTGTGCAAAATGCAGAATCTTTATAACTCAAAATGTCTCAATCTTCTTTGAAATATTCTGTGAATAAGAGAGAGCCTCTTATTAAAGTTAACAATTAGCATTAGAAACAGAATTGTAAATAGAAATACAAAGGCTGAAATCAAAGACTATACAAAATCAGAAGGCTTTAGGCAATTCCCCCTCAAAAAATAGGTATTTTATATGCTTTGCTATATAGTCCATGCTGTAAAATAAAAGCATCAATACATATAAACATAGCATATGAAATTAATGCCATATATATATATATATGACATATATATTTTTTCAAAAGGTTTCAGTTACTGAGTCATTCTGATGCTGAGTCCTAAGTGAGTAATTTTATTCCAGGCAGACCAAGTATCCACATTTCTAATGTTTGTTTAATGACCCAATAGAACTTGGATAATGAGACAACTGAGGGTTGAGAAAGGTACACCATCTATCACAGTGAGTCTAATGCTTGAGACATACTGTTTATTTACAGTGCAATACAGGAAGACCTATGGCTCACACTGCCCAACATAAACAGAACAATAAAAAGTACTTAGAGCCATTTATATTCATTTTAAAATGAAACCCATGGGTAATGTCAAGATTTCTATTCTTTCTGACAGAGACATAGCATTTATCAGCAGCTGTATGCCTCATTTTTCCAACAGTGCACAGTGGGGGCTTGGATTTCTACAATTCTTGTTCTGTTCTAATGGAGAAACAATAAAATTGGAGAAAAAGAAAGAGTTATTAGATCACCCACTTTATCTCCATAGTTGTGTCTATGGGACATGTCGTATCATTTTTTCCCCCGAGGTCTTTGATGGATTCCAACAAAAATTCTCTCACTACTTTTCTACACCACAGCACAATGCAATCTGTCACTAGATTCCTTTAAACATCTTTAAGGTTGTGATCCTTTTCTTTGGCAATCCAGTTGTTTAGCTATTTGTAAAAAACTATGTGCATATTTAATCAACTTACTATGCTGTTCACATGTAGTCTCATCATAAACCTCCACATTCTTGCTTTTTTTTATCCTTCAGGTTTTAATTGCTACTACACCACTGACTCATACATACCCTTAAAAAGATCATTTATAAAGCCAGGAAAATAATTCTGTTCTACCTTCTACAAGTTAAAAGCAAGGGAACATGTGTCTACCTATATTAGAATATGTTCAGATGCACAAAGTGGCATCTAAAGGTAAGAAAGGTAATCAAAGGGAGGAGTGTTGAGAGTTTCTGATTGCTGTTCTTCAACATGCAGAGAATTTCAATTACATACTCTATGGGAAAATTCCATTATAACTTCAGCACTGAGAGATTAGCTCCTTGTCCATCCTGCTCACTGATGTAGCCTCAGCACTAAGCACAGTGCCTGGCATCTGTCTGATAATCCTTTGCTAGAAAGATTTTCTTGTTAAAAATACTTCACTAATATAAAACCACCAATTGTTAGTGATAATAGAATATTTATGATACTTTCACTCCATAAATAGTAAGATTCAGTCTATTATAATCCCTTTATGTTCTTTACCTTTTTAGTAATATTTTCAATCTCATCTACCTTCAAAGTAATGGAAAAATTGTTGGGAAATGTTGGGAAAAATTCAAATTTTTTTTCTTTAGTTCACTTATAAAACATGAAATTTATTGTTTCATTCTTTCCCAACACAACCATTTAATTACCCTGTGTTTTTCTTGCCTTTTCTCTAATAATATTCATAGCCAGAATATGCAAAAGTGAATGAGTCTACATGATTTCAAGTATCAAATTATTTTTGAGAAGTGTTTCATATCCACTCACTTTGTACCTATAAATCCAAAGAACTGTCAGACTTTGCCTTAGTGATGTTTAACCTAATAAATTCTTGCTAGTGAGAAATAGAACTTGATTACTGTCATTCACATTTTAATATTTTACTTATACATAGACTTTCTGCCTCATGATAATTTTAAACAAAGACTTCATTAATATTATAACTTTATCTTTGGTCATATTTTTCATTTTTCTTTAATTATCAGGAATATGTATAAAGGACCCATGTACAAAAACAACAGTAGGAGGGGCAGGGATTGAATGTGGGAGGTGAGGGTGGGTAGGGCAGAGGATAGTAATGGGGGGAAAATGGGAACAACTATAATTGAACAACAATAATAAAAAAGAAAAAGAAGAAAAGAATAATTACCATTACCACAGTTATATTATTCAAGTATTCAAACACTTTTTAAATATGTTCTATATTAGTTGGTAAACAGTAAAATTCAAATATAAAAATCAAATAATGGTGTGTGACTTGATCTTATTTATATGTATACTTTGAGTATTTTTGAAATAACTTATACTTAGTCATTATAAAAATTGCAACAATGACCTCATTATTTTAAAAAATCTAAATATTTGTCATAAATTTTAAAGACTTACATAATTGATTTTTCTGGGAAATATGAGATTCACAGAACTTTTTATTAGCTATTATTTTAATAGCTATTAGTAGCTATTATTTTTAGTAGCTATTAGCAAAGGTTATATTTAGTAGGACTGGAGATTTTTTTTTAATATTTTATTTTTTTTAGACAGAATGGAATGGAGGAAGAAAGTGCAGGAGAGAAGCATCAATGTGTGGTTGCCTCTTGTACAACCTCCACTGGGGACCAGGCCTGCAACCCAGGCTTGTGCCCTGACTGGGAATCAAACTGGTGACCCTCTGGTTCACAGACTGGTACTCAATCCACTGAACTACACCAGCCAGGGCTAGTACTGGAGATTAAAAGGTTACAAAAAAGACCTTCTTGGAATTAGAATCTACTATCATCTTGCATTTTTTGTTCACTTCTTTGTATACTTTGATTATGATATGAAGTTTTGGAAGATTCTCCTTCTATTCAGAAAGTTTCAAGTCTGTTAATATAACCTGAGTATTTCTTAGAACATTTTAATTCTAATAGGATACATGGAATTCAGAATGGTGTAAATGTCCATGTTCAATTATCATATAATGATTTAATATTTTTTAAAGTAATATTATGATAATCTGTTAAAGAGCAGTACCTTTTAATAGTTCCTAAAGTTTAATAAAATCTCCTTCCATATTTTCTTCAGATTTTTATCACATAAAAGAAAAATGAACATTTGGTTTTTCATATAAACTTTATATCCATAAATGGTGAAAATGCTTACTTACACAACTCAAAATAGGTAACTACCTGAAAAATTTTCAGACAGAACCCTGAGTGAAAGTTCGAGGTGTGGTATATTTGTTTGAGAGACAAAAAAAATGTACATACCAAATCCATGAGAAGCTCTAACAAAGACTACTATGCACTCACCAAAATGCACTTCCTCTTCTTTCAGGACACCCAGCTAGATTCCATTTTTAGCCTCCATGCAGTTAGGTCTGAGCATGTGCCTGAGTGTTAGACAAAGGGATGTGAGTGAAATTGAAATGTGCCACTTCCAGCCTTGGCTTGTGAATCTCTCCAGGGTGTCTCCATGCTTTTCCTCCTTATGACAGATACAATGGAAGGAGCATGACATTACTGAAGTCCACCACTTGAAAATGGCAACAATATGTGGTCAAGAAACAGATACAGGATGCTAAAATGCTGAGGAGAACACTGGTAGTTTTTGACTAAGTATTTGTGAAAACTGTTTCTTATAAAACTTTTGAAGATAGACCAAGGGTCAACCAAACATGCATCTCAGAGGAGAAAACTTAGAAAACAAGCCCGTTTATTCATTTGTATTGCCTGCTCCTTGGTGTATTTGTCAAAATATCATGAAAAATAATTGAGCTCAGAAAAGAACTGGTGTGTTTGTAGGCAGACATTAATGTCCAGCACTGTAGCCAAAGTCAGCTTTTTCAAGACCCCTAACATAAGAGATAAAACTGAAAAATGCTTTGAGCACAAAGTGCAATAAAACAAAGAACTCGGCCCTACAGCAAAAGATAAGATTAAGTTTGTTGCCTTCCTACCAAAATCTATTGTTCAGGTAGCGGTTACTACTATGTTTAAAGAAATAGGCATGGAAGCAAAAAAGCAAAGAAATAGAGCAGTATCAAGTAGTAAGTCCAAAAAATGACATGAGTATGGTTGGAAGAAACTGAAAACAACTAGATTAGATTCCTAGTAACTTTCTGAAGTAATTTTATTGCTAAAGCCACACACACACACACACACACACACACACAAAACCTAAAAGACTGAATGTAAACAATAATTGTGCATGATCAAGAATTGGGCTTTGAAAGCTATGTAGCCTCTTGGGAGAATAGTAGTTTGCAGTGGTGTCTGTAGATAAAAACAAATAAGGAAGATCCTTCAAGACAGTGGCAGCAGAGTCCACGGAGATCAGTGAACAAGAGATTTCTTTCAGAACACAAAACCAAGATCTGATCACAAAACTTCCTCCACTGCCAGTGTAGGGAGGTATTAAAAATGTCTTCCTATCCTGGCTGGTATGGCTCAGTTGATTGGAGTGTCATCCCATAGACCAAAAGTTCAATTCCCAGTCAGGACACATACCCAGGTTAAGGGTTCAGTCCCCATTCAAAACACATACCCAGGTTAAGGGTTCAATCCCCAGTCAGGGCACATACCCAGGTTAAGGGTTCAATCCCCAGTCAGTGCACACGGAAGAAGTTAACCAAAGGGTATTTCTCTCTCTCTCTCTGAAAGCAATGAAAAAATGGCCTTGGGTGAGGATTAAAAAATAAAATAAAATAAAATATGTCTTCCCTTAAGTATTCAATCATTGGTATGTGCTACAATGGATGTTATGATTGCCACACACTTGCTTCACTATCTATTCTATCTTTTAATGAATAGGCATTAAAATATAGTAACACAGAAGTGGTCCTAATTGAGAGGGTATTCTAGATTTTAAAATGGGTACAGTAATCAAATGGAGTTATAGATTGACTCACTGGGGGGGAGGATGAATCTGCTGTAAAGATTTTCTATTCTCTGAAGGCATGAAATTAGATAATATTTTTTACCCTCCCATGCATTATTGTGTGTCCATGTGATGGTGTAGAAGTGTTGTTTCCAGGCCTAGCCAATGAAAATGTGCCAAAATCCATGACAGCTTTCTGGGATGAGACAATCATGAGGCTCTCAAGACATCTCATCAGCATTTTCATCAACAAGAGCCCCTGTGTGACAGACAGCATGGAAGAGAGCTGCCCTGGGCAGGTGACACCTACCTTGGACAGAAATTAACTTATCTTGTCTAGGCATTTTGTTTTGTTTTGTTTGTTTGTTTTTCTTGAGAATAGCTAGCATTATCCTAAACCCAAAACTAAATTGTAAAGTGTAACTTTCAGAGTCATTCACCTATATTTATGTTAAACAAATTACAATTCTTCCTCAAATGTGTACTATGGGCAAGGCAACCAAACCTGTTTGCATTTTCTCAAGTTCTTCAAACTTTTCAGTTAGCTTTTTTTAAATTTTCAGATCCACCTAATAAATAGTACATTTGAGCTATTTACTGTCAGGTACAATCATTTTACCTTTTACCTCTTACATAGATTTGGAAATTGAAGCAAAAATAGGAAAAATGAAAACCTCCCCGAAGATTGCATTTCACAACTTCTGGGCCACCCCATGGGGCCATGAATATGAGGAAATGCAAAACTGTTGTGATAACTGTAGTCTTCCATGGCAAGTCTTCTTGTGTGTTGCTGCTACTAATAGTGTTAGCATAGAACTGCTACAGTTTGAAAAACACTAGTAGGATTTAGGGAATCCCAAAACTCCTAAATTCTTGCATTGCAGAAGAATCCTTGTTTTAGAAAAGAATTTAACAGAGAACACCTGTAAACAAAGAGTCTGAGGGAGAACATAGGCAGGCATTTAGTCAATGAAATTGAAGAGCAGTGCTTAATCATCTCTACCCCAAATATATGGTTTGTGGAGGCAAGGCTTACAATTTTCCAAATATTTTCATGAAATGAAAATACTATTTCCTTCTAGTAAAAGGAAACTTTCTGAAGTTCATAAAATAAAGCACCATTTCTATCCCTAGTTTTCTCATAGAATATTTTGCATTGGTGTCACGTGTTGGTGTAAGTTCCTTCTAAGAGAATGTTGTAATAACATAGGATATGGATTTTTCTACTGGCTTTGGAGTCAAACTAATTTTTATTTATATATCAGAGTGGATTTCATTTCTGTGTGTTTGCACTTTCTCATTTTTTTAGTTATTAATTCAATCATCTGTTTACTCAAGAAGTTTTTATTGGCTGTTTATAAATCTATTACAGTGGTTAATGTAAATTCCTAAGATCTATCTCCAGCAATCAGAGAAACACAATGGACAAATATTTAAAGAATAGAGCAAACGAGTTAATAACAGATGAATGAATGAATATAATTTAGCATCTACAACAAACTAAAACTACAATAAAGAAAATGTGGCAGGCACTTAAATCTGTCTACATCAATACTTGGGTATGGACTATAGTGTTTGAGAGGGAATTATATGGAAAGTGGATCTTAAATTTAGACTCAAGGATGGGCAGAATGAGTTTAGAAAGATACAAAACAGAGGAAAAACAATGTATAAAGGTATGGATGGATGGATATATATATATATGCGCTCAGGATCAATAAGGGAACCTATCTCTATTATACAAATTCTCTTTTTTGTCATAGCCATATGGCCTCAGTGCCCTAAAATGGCCCTGACAAATAAGGTTTCCCAATTTCTACATTAATCTGGTGTCCTTTCCCAGCCCAGGCACTCGATGGTGAAGCTCTAACCCTGAGCACTGAATGTATCTCCTAATCACCTTCCTGGCAGGGAGATGGAAGTGTCTGGGGAAACAGCTAACTTGAGACCCGAGGAAGACCCCTGCTACTTGAATAAGAACATAAAATTAAGAAAGGGAACCACAGATGTTACATGTAATATAGCTTGAGAGAACTGTTTGCCCTTAGAGTTTGTGTATTCTTTTCTTTCATTATTGTTCACTTCAGAAAGTAATTAATTCCAGTCTCAGTTCATAAGTGGAAGATGTATGTTTGCTCTTCTGATAAACAGAAATGCCAAGGAAACATAACCATTTATTCAAATCACTTAAATGTTAAGGTGGAAAACATTTTAAAAATACACTTACATAAAGTTTTTCTGGCATAAATAAGCCTTTTTCAAAATTCCTTCCACAGAAATCTTTCTGAACCATCTATACTACTCATGGAACTGTCTACAAGCAAGACTTCATTATCTTCCTCTTTGTTATATCTCTCTATATAAATCTTTAACTCTCTATCTGGTCTGATGTTGAGACTGATTTCACAGCCTAATGTCATAGAAAAGTCACAGTTCTGTGAGTAAAGAAAGTGAGTTCTAGTCCGACGCGTTGCTTCTCATTACCTTTGCTATGTCAGTGTGTACCATGTGGTTAGATGAACTTTTAAAGCCCCTTCCTGTGGAAAATTTTATAATTAAAATATTTAGAATTCCATAAAAATTTTCAAGAAAATTCAAAATAATTTAATTAGGAATAAGAGATACTTTTAAAAGGACACTCTCTTTTGCCTTTCAGCAATGTGACTGAAAAGGAGCAGTTATTTCTTTATGTGAAATCATCTCTCTGCACATGGTGAATGGTGCTGGGAATAGAGACCTGGCCTAAAATGTAGAAATTATAATACTCTACTTTTGGCCACTATTAATCCAAGGATGAGCAATGACCCAGGTTAGCTAATCAGAGTTCTTCCCAGATAGCTTGTAAATTTGATCTGAGGTCCTGAGGCAAGAAATATGTGAGTTCCATGCTTCTTTCAGATAGCCCCATGGAAAATCTATTCTGAAACCATAAGACTAACTCACACAGAGAGGGGTGATGAGAAATTAGAATCTGTTTCCTGGTGAGTGAAACCTTGAATTTGTTAGCCAAATTCCCATTATCTCCAATTTGAGTTTAATTTCTACCATTCATAGACAATGAAACATAATAAAAGTACCACAGAGGTGCATAATTTTCTTCTTTACTGAAATATATATATATAATAGATGTGTGTATTACATATATAAAACACATATATGATATATAATATATAACATATATAATACAAATGTATTATGTGTGTGTTATACATGTAATATATAATACATGTATAATACATGCATGTATATATAAATATATATACACACACATATTTAAGCTCTTTGGCATAATTGTTCTAGTACAAATTTTCTCTCTTCTGAAGAATGTGGCATTTTGTCTACTTTCTGGCTCCTTTACCTTTTATGTGTCAAGACATCATTGTCTTACAGTATAGATGTTAAGTTCTGTATGTGTTATATCTTTCTTTTTTGGCCAAAGTCTAATTAAAAATGCTTTAAAGTATACAATTGTCAGGTTTTTGTGCACAAAAGGTTATATCATAATTTTGTTTTTGTCATTAATTGTTTGACTGATAGTTTATTTACTGCAAGAGTTGTAATTATGCTTGAACATTTAAGAGTTCAAAAGATCAAACAAAAATACTTCAGAGCACATAGCCTATGAATCACGACAACCTGAATATATTGTTTTCTCTAAGTTCCAGACAATTTGGGAAAATATATAATTTATCTATTATCAGAGCCAAAAACAGGCTGTCCCCAAACATCTAATAATAGCATATTGATTAGTTAGAATTAAAGTTACTTGACAAGAGTCATTGTAAGAAGGGCACTTTGACTGTCTCTTGTGTCCTTGAATGCAAGAAATAAATGTCCCATTTGAAAGGTATCCTCCCCACACCTGGAGACACCTGTATCACTAGAATTAAATAACTCTAGCAAAAGTATCTGTATAAACAATCCTTGTTCTCCCTTTTCTAATTTATTGTCTTGTTTAAATTCCTCATCAACAAATACCCAAACCTTGCTTAGATTCCTTTCTCATAAACACTACTTTTTTTCCTTTGTACTGTCAATTTCTTTACAAATGTATTGTTTCTTTGTTATACAGAGGTGCCTGGTTTGATCATTTAAGTCTCATTTTATGACCTACTCATCATATTATGACCTCCTGTGTGCCCAATTTAAATTGCTTTTTCTCCCATTAATCTAGTCTTGTGTCAATTTTCTTTTGTATTAGTCCAGCCATAGAACTACAAAAGGGTGGGAGGGATTTATCTCCTCCCCAACAATCTGTCTCTCATATATATATATATGGTTGACCCTTGAACAACTCGGGTTTGAACTGTGCAGGTGCATTTATATGTGGATTCTTTTCAATAAATATACAATCAGCACTCCATATCCCCAGGGTTTTCATCCACAGATTCAATCAAGCACAGATGGAAAACAGTATTTTTGATCCACAGTTGGGAATTGACAGGAGCAAAGAGCTGACTGCGTGAATTGTTCTAAACCATTTTATATAAGCAACTTGAGCATCCATGGAGTTTGGTACCCACTGGGCTCTGGAACCAAACCCCAATGAGGGACAACTGTAGTTAGGTTTTTTGGGAGTCAGAAGTTATACATGGATGTTTGAATGTGCCGGTGGTAGAGGGATGTCAGACCTAACCCCTGCAATGTTTAAGGGTCACCTGTGTGTATGTGTATGTGTGTATGTTAGTAATTTTCCCAAGTTTATTTTTCTTTCCCATTTTAATAATAAATTTCTTATTTGAATTAAAACATTGTTTTAAATTCTTGAATATTATTGCTAAAGAGACTCCAGAAATTTAGAATTAGTGATTTGTTAATATGATACAATAAAATATAATAAAAATTCTAACAATCTTACTCAGAAAGACAACACAATATAATACATTCATTATTGCATACGTGTGATTTAAATGTAGGAGGAAACCCCCTCCCCATTGAATGGAATGCAACTGTTACATAATGAGTGCCTCAGGTATAATTTACAGGCAGTAAAATTAACACTCATTGTACAATTCTATGAGTATTGACAAATGCACACATATACACTCCAAAAAGTTCCCTTGTGCCCTTCAATAAACCATTTCCTTCCCCTAACTCTAACCCATGGCAACCACTAGCATGTAAATGAAATCATACAATATGTAGCTGTTTAAATCTAGTTTATTCACTTAGCATAATGCTTTTAAGAGTCATATATATTGCTGAATATATCAGTAGTTCATTTCTTTTTGTTGCCCTTGTATAAATAGATCACAATTTATTCACTAATTCAGGAATTTAGCATGCAAAGATTTTTAAGAATATAAGGAAACAAAACAGAGTCTGCAATACCTTCCTGATATAAATATGTGTGATATAGTCTGTAGCCCTGATTTTCAGTTACTATTTCTCTTCCTGATAATTTCCTATACTTTCCATATTCTCTTCATCAGTACACTGCATTTTTAAAAATTAAATCATTGTTTAATTATTTTTTAAGTAAGAGGACATGTTTTTAAACTGTGAAGAGAAAAATAATTTTAAGAAACAAAATTTCATAAGACTCCAATATAAATTCACAGAATAAAATAACTATTTCTGTAAGTTTTAAAAGCAGAAACCACCCCTACAAAAATATAATAGAGAAAAATTTATAAGCCTCTAAAATAATCCATAAAATGAAAATGTATTAAATTACAATGTAATTAAAATTATCTTCATAAAGAATTGAGAGCTAATTTCACATGTAGAGCTCTAAATATACAAAGCATAGATTCATAAATCATTTTGTTTCATCAGAATGACAAATGTCAATAGCATTTTAACTATCAAAAATGTTATTTTTATCTTATAATTTATCAAATCAGAATGGTAATAAAAACAGAGTTCTAATTTTCCACCACTACTATCTAGAAAGCTAAAATGTAACCTTTTGTGACAGAAGGAAAAATATGACATCTGAAAGCAGTTTAAAGAAAATGACAGGATGTTCATGGAATAGATTTGCTAACAATTTATAAATAGGAGAAGGGAAAAATTACTTTACCAAATACAATTAAAATATATAAGAGAGGACAGTAGCTTTTACTTAGACTTTATAAAAATACTGATTTATTGTTATATGAAATTACATCAGGAATAAAGTTTTATTTATAAGTCAAGATGAAAAGAAAATAATAAACAATAAATATTCCCAGCAGGAGTGTATGCCAGACTACTAATGCTTCATCCAGAGCTCTTGAAATTCTGGGAAGACATTTCTAGGAGGGATAGATGAAAAATAATTTGGTCTAATATAAAGATGAAATAAACAGCTTGCTAATTGCTTATGAAATCAAAGCAGAACTACTGGAAGAAAACAAAGAAGAATTTTTTAAAAGAAAAATCTATTATTTTTACAGTTCCTCAGCATTCATTTTTGTTTTAAATTTTGTTCTAAGTTTGTGCTATTTCTCATAATGCTATTTGCTAATGAGTGCATATTCCACTTAATCAGAAAATTCATCCAGCCCTAGCTGGTATGGTTCAATGGACTGAGTGCTGGCCTGTGAACCGAAAGGTTGCTAGTTTGATACTGTTCAGGGCACATGCCTGGGTTGCGGGCCAGGCCCCCTAGTTGGGAGAGTGCAAGAGGCAACCAATTGATGTGTCTCTTGCATGTTGGATGCTTCTCTCCCTTACTTTCCCCTCTCTATAAAAATAAATAAAATCTTTAGAAAATACAAATTAAAAAAAAAAGAAAATTCATCCCATCAGTTTTCAGGTGCAGTTCAATTCAGTGCACACAGTGTCTTTGTCAGATCCCCAAAGACTTTAACCATATTTTATTGAATCAACATAGATAAGAAAATAGCATTTGGGATGTTGATCCAGGCTTAATAAAAAGATAGTTTCCCACACACAAGAGACATTTGTATATTTACAGACTTCTCAATAAATGAAAGCCGTATGTGAAGCGATAGTGACAAACAAATTTACAATAAGGAAAGGAAATATGAAAGTTAGTTGGCATAAAGAAATGATAGAGAACAAGTTTCTGTTTACCCACTATGCACCCAAACTTATAGGAGAAAACATCATTAGAAACACCTGGAGACATGATACCAAGATGCAATCCTGACTTCAGTCAAAGTTCTATGAGTGAAAAAGGAATCTAGGTATTTATAAATCATGGTAGAGAAGATGATGGGAGAAAATATAAAAGGGGACTTCATGTCTTCTATATCTTCTTTTAAGTACAAATTTTAATAAGTGATTGGAAAGGAAGGCAGGTATTGTGATGGTTTGGTTCAAGTAGTTTTCTGCATAATTGTAATATAATCAAAATGTCAGCTTCTCCCATATTGGATTAGTATATGTCTCCAAGAGAAACCCTCTTTTTATGCCCACAGGCTGTACATTTTTACCATAACTGCCCCCCCACAAAAGTATTTTTTTGATGATACGCATTGGCTGTCAATAGAACCAGCAGAAAATTATACATAATATTAAGGTCACAGGTGATTAAACATAACTCTGAAGCAATAACATGAATAAGGCAGACAGGATTATGCTAAGAATACATTTGCAAGGCAAAAGAAGACACATGTCAGATTTATCAATTACCAAGGGTATCCGAACATGGGTCCCAAAGTTTTATGCAGAAAAAAATTTTCAGAGCAACTAGTAGAGATTGGTTGAGGCAGTTGCTCTGACAACCCCAGAGGGCTTTTGTTGCCTTTTAAAATAGGGCAACCCAAGTGGATTCATTCATATAAAAATATTCAGGTGATGCACACTGGTAGAAGTTGGGGACTTAACAATAAAGAGGACAAATTTTAGTCTGTCTTGGAACTCACAAAAATGTCATAAGTCATAAGTGCTATGGTAAAAATAAATTCAAGTCACAAAGAATGTCTTGTGCTCAGGGAGGAAGTGGAATTACTTAAATAGAGTAGTCAAAGAAAGTGTGACATTCAACTGGAACCTGAACAATGAATTAAAAGGTGTCACCCTTGAGAACTGAGGCTCCAAAGCGAGGAGAGCAAGTGCAGTCTTGGCATGTTACTTAACTTCTCAGGGACTCATTTCTTAGTCTGTGAAAAATAATAATGCCTGTCTTGTAAGGTTAGCAGAGGTTAGCAGACTTAGGAAAAATGATGCTGGCACATACTGTAGTGAAGGGCACCATACCCCACAGCATCCCTACCACCTGAGTCGACATCTCTTCCTCTCCGATGGGAAAACTCCTCCCTGACATTCCACAGACCCCTCCCTGACACTGTTACATATCTTACACTGGATGGGTGATATCAATATTGTTTTAGGGCAAGGGAAATTTTAACAGAAAAACTGTCAAGAAAATAATGTATCCATTCTAGATAATTTATAAAAACAGGTGTTTTATTTTTTAAAATAAAACAATGTAGGGTCATTGAGACTACAAAGTGGAGGTCATGAAGAAGAGTCCTTTCAAGGTACACATAAACAAAGACAGCCTCAGTGAAAAGAGTATTGGATGACCTCCAGAATGTCACCTGCCTGAAGCCAAATGCCAATTGTCTTCAAGCTCAATTCTTCTCCAAATGATCACTGCACCACTCTATCTGGTAAACAACACAGACCACTTTTCCTGTTATGCTTTATCTTTATTCCAGAAAACTCCTATCTTTTTATTTTCCTACCTGAGAGCGCTTCATGCCCTTTTTCAATGATAGGCTGCAAACACAGACAAGGTAGAGCAGAAGGAACAAGAAGAGTACAGGCCTACAGAATGAATCTGTACATTGCTTCTCCCTGTGTCCTACCTACCACAGACAGTTTGGGCTACACTAAAGTACTGAGATTCATCTCGGTGATTTCTTATACAGAAACAAAGTAGGGGAGCTGATGGTATAAAAGCATGCAAGTTAAAGAACAGGAAAAAGAGTCAAGATTCCTTTAACAAAGAACTTGAATAGTCTAGTAGAATTCAATAAACAATGTGGTCTATTTAACAAGCAAATTGACAAAAAACACATAAGAAGTCTATGCTACAAGCATGAATATTTGGCCTTTATAATAGCAACTAGAACTGAGTACCTGAAAATATCAGTGAATGAAATATAGTTTGGGGAAGTACTACATGAAAAACTCACCATTTCCCTTTAGGTGAACTTACATATTTTTTAAAATATTTTATTTAGTTATTTTTAGAGAGAGAAGAAGGGAAGGAGAGAGGGAAACATCAATATGTTTTGCCTCTCTCCTGGGGACTTGGCCTGCAACCCAGGCATGTGTCCTGACTGGGAATCAAACTGGCAACACTTTGGTTCACAGGCTGGCACTCAATTCATTGAGCCACATCAGCCAGGGCATGAATCTTTTTAAAAGAGGATATTAAAGTAGAGATGACAAGAGAGTCTGAGTTTTCTTCATAAGATCAGATTTATTCAAACACCTTTAAAAATAAGAATACATGATATTTTTATTTAAAAAATTTAGCTAATTACTGTTGGTCTGAAAGATGTGCTTATTAAATTCTACTTGGACTTATTTTGGTTTACTCGCTTGTTGATTTCCAGGAAAGGCAACTTGTGAAATTAATAAGAAACAGACCTCTGTTTCCCAAGAACTGCTGGGAAACATCAATGACTCACTTATGTGAGTAAACAAAAGAATTAAAAAAAGGAAAAGTATTTCACAACTATCATACCCAAGTTACAGAGCTCTTTCTATTGAAACCTACAAAAATGTAAATAAAATGAAAATAATTTTTTCAGAAAATAAGCATAGAGGAAAGCAGTAAAAGAAAGTTGAGTAACTTTCATCTAGATTAAAAACATTTTGCTTCCAAAGAAAGTCAGGAGTATAATGAAATTTCTCATTTGGTTTTGCTTTCGTGCTTTCTCCCTTTAGCCATTTGGCCTCTTTTTGTGTTAGAAAATGGCCACTGGCATCACTTACCACATTGATTTAACCAAAGTATCATTACGTGTGACATCCAATTCTTAGCAATAACATAGATTTTTAAATATCTCATTAGGTTTACTTCTTCATTAAATATTACACACATACTACAGTCTTAGTACAATGGACATTTGAAATAAGCAGCTCAGGCATAAGGATTCTTCTGGCATGATGAAAAATGTTGGGCAAAAAATTCTTATTGCAAAATTTTGTTTTCTAATCTTTAAATAATGACAAACCTACAGAATTGCAAATACTTAAAAATAATTCCTGTATCCCCTTTACTTGGATCCCCAGTTGTTAATATTTTACCACATTTGCTTCATGACTCTTGCATTCTATTTTTTTCTTTTTCTTGTTTTCTGAGAGGATGCTCTGTCACCTCTAAATACTCCAGTGTATATTTATACACTGATGAGAACTCTGCCATCCAATTCAAAGATCCCACTCAAAGTTTAACAAGTTCTCCTAACAATAGCACTTCAACTATTCTGGTCCAGCAACCATCCAAGAGTATAGTACACTGCATTTAGTTGCTGTGTCCCATCAGACTTCTTCAGTCTCATCAGTCTTCCCCTATTTCTTGTGTCCTTAACAGTTTTAAAGAGTGCACGTTTTCATGTTCGGGATGGCCCTGAACATGTGCCCACCTGACATTTCCTCCTGACCAGACTCAGCTACACATTCTTGGCATCGTGTTAGGAAGCACACTCTGGCCATGTCCCACCACTGATGATGTTAACGTTGTCACTTTGTGTCTCCCAGGTGTTTTCATTATAAATTCATTTTTGGATAGGTGGCCACACCAAAAAAGACAGAGATATATATTTAGGGAGCTTGGTGCATTTGAATGGAGCCTGGGAGCTGTGTGGTAGTGCTGTTCTCCATGTTACGGGCTATAAAGCTGTCTCCCCTTGTTTTGGTTGCTATCTTACAGGGATGTATTTTGATTACATCAATATTCTGTTCCTTAACAAACTCCTCCTCACCAGCCTTTATAGCAATTGATGATTCTCAGTTGGGTTGGCCAACATTGTTGATTATTGTCAAATAATGACTATTCCATCATTTCTCTATATTTATTAATTGGTGTTCTAATTTAAGGAAGTATTTTTCCTTTTACCTCATTTATCTATTTATGTAAGTGTGGAGTGATGAATTTCTAATCTGTTCATTGAGTTTAATCTAATTCTTTTATTATTCATAGTAATGTTCAAATGTCATAGATTTGGTTATAGAAGCCTCTTCAAATTTGGATCTGTATGCTTTTGTCCACTATCCTTTAAGCATTTATTCATTTTCTAGCATAACAATATGTTACAGACTGATCTTAATGCTCGAATAACCAAAGGAGTTTCTGTTCCTCTTAGTGGAAGTTTGTTTCTAGAAATTAAATTGGAGTGCTTGGTGTGCACATCACCACTGTAATGCCATGGCTCACAGTCCTTCTCAGCAAAGAGAGCTGGGAAATGTATATAGCTATAGCTATATCTGTATATATGACTTTATAATCTATTTATAAAGATATATAGTTGTAAAAACTATATTCACAGAGTCAAAGGTAAAGGCAGTGGGACTAGGTAGAGGTGGACAGAGGAAGAAATAATTGGGGACAGAAAGGGACTTTTCTTAAGGCGATGGGCTCATGATGCAGTGTGCAGACAATATATTATTAAGTTGGTCACTTAAAACCTATATGGTTTTGAGAACTAATGTCACCCCAATAAATTCAATTTAAAAAACTATGTTCATTGATCCATTTTGAATTTTTTTCTCCTATGTGGCATAGACCTGAAACCATAAGAACCCTAGAAGAAAACATAGGCAGTAAAATCTCAGACATTGCTCCTAGCAATATTTTATGGGATATACATCCTCAGGCAAGAGAAACAAACAAAAAATAAACAAATGGAACTACATCAAACTAAAAAAATTTTGCACAGTAAAGGGAACCATCAAGAAAATAGAAAGATAATACACTGAATAAAATAACATTTTTGCCTATACATGTGATAAAGGGTTAATGTCCAAAATTTATTAGGTAAGAATTTTTAAAAAATACCAAATTAGGTAAAAACTTAACAAAACTCAATACCAAATAAAAGCAATCCAATTTTTTTTTAAAATGGGCAAAAAACATGAATAGACATTTGTCCAAAGAGGGTATACAAATAACCAATTGGCATACGAAAAGATGCTCAGTGTCACTAATCACCAGAGAAATGCAAAATAAAACCACAATGAGATATCACTTCATAATGCTCAGAATGCCTATCATCAATAAATCAACAAACAAGTGCTGGTGAGGATGTGGAGAAAAGGGAACCCTAGTGCACTGTTTGTGGGAATGCAAACTGGTACAGCCACTGTGGAAAGCAATGTGGAGTTACCTTGAAAAATTAAAAAATTGGATTTGTTATGATCCAGTGATTCTACTTCTAGGAATTTAACTTAAGCAATCTGATACACTAATTGGAAAGAACATAAGCACCCCTATATTCATTGTAGCATTATTCACAATAGCCAAGGTATGGAAGATCTCAAGTGTCCATCAGCACATGCATGGACAAAACAACTATGGTACATTTACACAATGAAATAATACTGAGCTGTCAAAAAGAAGAAAAAATTATCCATTGTAACAGCATGGATGGACCTGGAGAAGATGATACTAAGTGAAATAAGCCAGTCAGAGAAAGACAAATATCATATGATTTCACTCATATGTGGACTCTAATGAACAAATTGATCTAACAAGCAAAATAAAGACAGACTCCTGGACAGAGATCGGGCTGACAGCTCTGTGGGGATGCATTAGGGAGTGAGGAGTGGAGGAATGAAGCAAAAAGGAAAAAGGACTCATGGACATGGACAACAGTGTGGTAATTCCAGAAGGGAAAGGTATGGGTAATGGGAAAGAGTGTATAGGGGGACAAATGGTAATGGAAAAAAATATAATAAATGTAAAAAAAATATATAGGAAGAAAACAAAAAAAACTATATATACATAAAATGTGTTTATATAAATACACACCATCACACATGTATATCTATAACTCTCAACATCTGTCTATGGATGTATCATGCTGATGATCTGAACTTTGTAAGTTTAGAAGTCCTGGTTTTTGAAAGGGACAGTGGGTCAATAAAATGCCCATACTACCCAAGGCTATCTGTACATGCTATGTAATTCCTATTAAAATACTAGTGACATATTTCACAAATCCAAAAAGTATTACAAAAGTTTATATGGAACCAAAAAACAAAAGACCCTGAAAAAGTCTAGAAATCTTGAGAAAGAGGAACACAGTTGGAGGGATCACAATACCTGATATCAAATCACTATAAGGTCACTGTGTTGGGAACTGGCTTACCTGGTTTCAGAAGCTGTAATCCTCCGTGGCTAATGCTGAGTAAAGGACCTTGGGACCATAAGCCACTAAGGAGCAAAGTTTATCTTCCTGGTAGGGGCACCACATCTGCCCCCTTTCTCTTCACCCTGCTTGGCCCTGGGCAGATGACTGGTTAGCCAATGACAGGTAAGATTCCTCAAAAGAAGAATGACCTAACACAGGCATGGTCACAAAGGAGCCCTCAGGGAGGGACTTGGGGGGCTCTAGAAAAAGAGGGCGATGGACCCTTGCCCCTCAAATTTGACATAGCCTGAGTCCTCATTCTGTCTGCAAGAAGTCTCCTAATCTCTTGGCTGCTTTACTTCCCCAGCCTGATCTAAGCCTGAAACAACGCTGGAGGTGGATGTGGCCATGCTGGAAAGTGCAGGTTCCCTAGGGCAATCAGGCCTAATAAGAATGCATAAAATCCTATGAAACCTACTTTGCTAATACTCTCAATTTAAATGATAAGGGTCCAATCAGGAAGTGAGTTTGTTCCCCAAAATTTAATGTCCCTTTAACTATCTGATCCTGACTCAGAATAAGCCCTCAGAGTTCTTTGAGTGTTATCTATTGTTTAATCATTTCTGCGTGACAATAATTGATGAGCTTTACATATACACCCTGTATTCCTGTGCAAATTGAATCCAATAAAAGCCTGTCACGGCAAGAGTTGAGGTACTCTTCTCTTGAGAGTGTGGCCGAGGTGCTCAGAGGCTTTTTCTCCTCTTGAGAGAGAAGCTGCACCGTCCCTTTTCCTTCAAAGGACTCGGTAGTCCATGTGAATTTGTCTCATCTCTTCCATAACACTGTGTACCCCAGGAGCAGGGATCCTCATCAACGCTGTAATCAAAACAGTCTGGTACTGGCATAACAACAGACACATAGATCAGTGGTACAGAACAGAGAGCCCAGAAATAAACCCACACCTTTATGGTCAACTAATATTTGACAAAGGAGGCAAGAGTATATGATGGAGCAAATAAAGGCAGCCTCTTCAAAAAATGATATTAGGAGAACTAGACTAGTACTTGCAAAAAAATGAAAGTAGACCACCAACTTACATTGTACACCAGAATAAACTCAAAATGGATGAAAGATAAATATAAATTGTGATACCATAAAAATCCTAGAGAAAAACATAGGCAGTAAAATTTCAGATATGTCACATAGCAATATTTTTGCTTATATATCTCCTAGGACAAGGGAAACAAAGGAAAAAATAAACAAATGTGACTACAGTAAATTAAAAATCTGCTGCAAAGCTAAAAAAATCAGCAAAATAAAAAGGGAACCTACTGTATGGGAGAACATATATTCCAATGACCCAATGGGCCAAGGGTTTAATCTCTGAAATATATAAAGAACTTATGCAACTCAACACCATGAAGATAAACAATCCAATTAAAAAATGGGCAAAAGAACTGAGAAGACACTTCTCCAAAAAGGACACACAGATGACCCATAGACATATGAAAAAATGCCCAACATCACTAGCCACCAGAGAGATGAAATTAAAACCACAATGAGATATCACTTTACACCTGCCAAAATGGCTATAATTAATAAATCAACAAACAAGTGCTGGTGAGGATGTAGAGAAAAGGGAACCCTAGTGTGCTGTTGGTGGGAATGCAAACTGGTGCCACCACTCTGGAAAACAGTAGAGTTTCCTCACAAAATTAAAAATGGGATGGTCAAGATGAAGGTGTAGGTAAACACAGTTTTCTTCCTTGCACAATCATATCAAAATTACAACTAAACTACACACCAAAGATCACTCAGAACCATCAGAAATTGAGTTGAATGGAAATCCAACAACTACAGAACTATAGGAACCACATCCACCCAGAATAACGGGAGATGTGGAATAAGTGTATCCGACATCCATGTGTGGTTGATAAAAGTTCAGAAGGCATATTTGGAGAGTGAAGGTGCCCAGCCCCACACCAGAGTCCCTGGCCCAGGGTACCAGGTCCACAAAGTTAAGTCCCCAAAGCTTCTGGCTGTAAAACCAGTGGGACTGGAGTGGATAAAAAAACTGCTGGACTCCCTGGCAGGTCCTCTTAAAGGGTCTGTGCTAAACTTACTCAGATGTACTCCCTCTGAGCTCTAACTCAGCACCACTGGGGTAGCAACTTTGAAAGGCACCAGTGGCATACAAGGAAGAACTTAAGTGTCTGCCATCAGAACAAGAGCTGGGGGCAGATCTCTCCTGTACAGAAAGGCAGGAAGAGGCCATTATGCCTTTTTTGAGCCCTCTTCCCCACAAAGCCATAAATCCAGGAAGTTGGTGCCTTTTCTGAGACTCCATCAACCTGACTAATACTGTTTGCCCCACCCTATGGTTTACCTGAGTCTCCACCCTACCAAACTTACAGACCCACTCCCAGCCCCAGGCCAAGCATTAGGAACAACCAGCTTTGGATCACAGTTTGGCTCTGTTTGGGAACCTCCAAATCCAGCACGAAGAGCAGCCATCTTCAGACTGCTTTGTAGATCATGCTGGGTGGCCCTGGGTGGAACACAAGTGGTGGCTGACCCTGACCAGCACCACCCAGGAAATCCCAGAGCCTGCATACCCAGTGAATAGGTGCAGAATGTGTCAGAGTACCACTGCCCTCCCCTGGCACATCTGATCCTCCACAGAGGTCAGTGGTTGGTGGTCGGTGGTCATAGCCAGTCCTTGCAGCTGACTGGACTGGGTAAATCCCTGCCAAAGACCTGCCAATAGCAAACAAGGCTCAACAGCTACAAGAGGAGGGTGTACTCAGTCCACATGGAGGGCGCACCTCAAGTACCCAGTTTGGGTGACAGGTAAGGTTGTGCCACTGGAGCCTACAGGCCACGACACCAAGACAGGAAGTCATAGCAGCTCTACCAAATGCACAGAAACAAACACAGGGAGACTGTCAAAATGAGGAGACAAAGAAAGGTGGCCCAAATGAAAGAACAGATCAAAACTCCAGAAAAAGAACTACCTGAAATGAAGGTGAGCAATCTATCAAATATAGAGTTCAAAACAGTGGCTATAAGGATGCTCAAGAATTCAGGGAGTCCTTCAACAGCATAAAATAAGCCAGGCAGAAGTGAGGGATACACTAATGGAAACAATTTACAGGGAATCAAGAATAGAGTAGATTAAGCTGAGAATCTCAATGATATGGAACATAAGGAAATAAAAAACAACTAAGCAGAGCAACAAGAAGGAAAAAGACTCCTAAAAAATGAGGACAGCATAAGGGGTCTCTGGGACAATTACGAGTGAACCAACATTCACATTATAGGGGTACCAGAAAGAGAAGAGGAAGAGCAAGAAATTGGAATTCTACTTGAAAAAGTAATGAAAGGAAAAGCACAGATTTGGTGAAAGAAATAGACATGTAAGTCCAGGAAGCACAGAGAATCCCAAACAAGACAGATGTAAACACATCCACACGAAGACACATAATAATTAAAATGGCAAACGTTAAAGACAAAGAGAGAATCTTAAAAGCAGCAAAAGAAAAGCAGTTAGTTACCTACAGCAGAGTTCCCATAAGACTGTAGGCTGATTTCTCAAAAGAAACTTTATAAGTTCGAAGGGATTAGCAAAAAATATTCAAAGTTATGAAAAGCAGGGACCTACAGCCAAGATTATTCTACCCAGCAAAGCTATCATTTAGAATCGATAGGCAAATAGAAAACTTCCCAGACAAGAAGAAACTAAAGTTCATCATCACCAAGCCATTATTATATAAAATGTTAAAGGGACTTATTTAAGAAAAAGAAGATCAAAACTATGAATAATAAAATGCAATAAACACATACGTATCAAAAACTGAATCTCAAAAATGAACTAAGCAAACAAGAAGAACAGAGACAGAATCATGGGTATGGAGAGGGTTTTGATGGTTGACAGATGGGAGAGGATTTTGTGGGAATAGGCAAAGAGTTGAGGGGATCAAGAAGTATAAATTGGTAGTCACAGAATAGCCATGGGAATGTAATGTACAACATAGGAAATGGAGTAGCCAAAGAACCTACATGCATTACCCATGGACATGAACAAAGGTTGGGGGATTGCCTGAGGGGTGCGGCAGGTGCTGGATGGGAGGGAGGCAAAGGGGGAAAAATTGGGACAGCTGTAATAGCACAATCAATAAAACAGTAAAAAAAAAAAAAACCCATAGAACTGCCTTTTGACCCAGCAATTCTACTTCTTTGAATATATCCAAAGAATCATGGAACACCAAGTCAAAAGAATATACACATCCCTATGTTCACAGCAACATTATTTACAATAGCCAAGATTTGGAAACAGCCTAAGTGCTCATCAGTAGATGAATGGATAAAAAAACTGTGGTACATTTACACAACAGAATACTACACAGAAGAAAAAAAGAAGGAATTCTTTACCTTTTGTGACAGCATGGATAGACCTGGAGACTTTAATGCTAAGTGAAATAAGTCAGTCAGTGAAAGATAAATATGATCTCACTTATAAGTGGAATCTAATGAACAAAATAAACTAACAAGCAAAATGGAGTCAGAGTAGTAGAAACATGGAACAGACTGACAGCTGTAAGGAGGATGGAGGAGGTGGGGACTGGATGACAGAAGGTGAAAGGACTAAAAAAGAACATATATGCATGATCTGTGAACTTGAACAATGGTGTAGGGAACTTGAACAACGGTGTGGAGAGGAGGACAGGGGGGGAAATTGGGACAACTGTAATAGCATAAACAATCAAATATTCAAAATGAAAAAAATGGAGATGCTGGGGATACAGTAAGAGTCTCCCTGAACTTGAAGTTAGATCTGTTTCCCTCATACTTTGGGCTATTTGTACCAAGGAATAGGCTTGAGTTGCCACACTGACAGGGATATTTCACTCTGATCATCAGGAGGAGTCAGAGTTTCAGTAACTGAAACAGGGCGTGGAGTAATTTTTGACATCAATGTGAACCCTTTGAGCAACCTGGCACTCCTTTGCTCAATTTTAAAGTGGAAAAGTTCAGGAGCCTTAAAAGGACATGACAAGGAATCAGAGCCCTCAGTGCAGAGGGTTGAGATCACACCACCAAGTAAGCCATATAAACAGTAAGGTTCTAACTCAGAGTGAAGGCGATCTAGAACAGACAGATGGTAGAGGGAGGTATGTATCAGTTGTGGGGATTATAGTTTGTACCACTAACCTGTCTCTTAGACATTTCTCTCATAAAGAAGCCCCCCTGAAACCCAGAGCTCAGAGAACTTAGATGAAGAAGTGGATGAACTATAACAGATACTATGTTCTACCACTGAGATGCCCCCATACAGGACCTAAGGGCCTATTCTTTGCTTCTCTGAGCACTGTCTCCTGACAGGACTTACGTTCTGGTCCTCCCCAGGAATTGTCCTTGGCTGAAAAGAGCTACTTTGCCAAAGGTCATAGTGTCACATCTGAAAAGCATTCATACACACAAATATATGGTGGTATCACATATGAATAGCATCCATATATATATGACATTCCAATATATATGTAGTAACTATATGTAACATATATAACATATACATACACTATTTCCAAAGGCCGATATTAATGTTGAAACAACTTTTTGCACATTTGACAGAAAAAAACCTGATTTAATTTGCATTTTAAAAATGTTTAATTTTTCTAGATAATTTTTAATCATTACAGTTCATCCGTCAATTGTTGGTCAATTATTTGCTTACATTTCTCTCATAGATTGTCTTTTTTCTTGTATATTATATTCACCTTTGTTATATAGTGAAAGTATTAAACCTTTGTCTGTTCAAATAGGTTGTGCATGTTTCTCCCAGTTTTCTCTGCCAACTTTGCCTTTAACCATTCATTTTTTAATGCTTATGTAATTAAATATGTCTATTATACCCCTTATGCTTTCTGAAGTTTATGTCAGGGCTAAAGAAGTTTTATGTTTTGTGTCTGTTTTTCAGAATTTGTTTGTTTATTGGGGGTAATGTGAAATAGGAACAAAATTCATTTTTTTCCAAATGGATGGTCAATTCTACCAAACCAATTAATTAAAAAATAATCATTTTTTCCAATAATGTAAAATACCTTATTGATTATACTCCAAATTACCACCTACATCTCATTTTGTTTATGCAGAAGAATGTCTCTGGGATTAATAATGATATAACAAAAGCAAAGGCTTTAGATCTGAAACACCTTCATCAAATTACTCGTGTCACTTTGAGTGAGTAGCTTGAGCTAAATCTCAGTTTCCACACCCTTAAAACAGGATAATACCTTCCCTTTTGGGCTCCCTTGAAGATTTAATGACATAAAATTACATTTCCTGGTGTATCCTAGGACATTAATTCACATGGGTCACCTTTCTTCATCTCTTTCTATACAATCTTAAATAGCTTTTATTAGGTTATCCCAAGCAATGACTCATTCTAGTGGAAAATTTGAGCTGAAAATAAGAGTTACAAAAGTTTAGAAATTCTAGGAATGTAGAGCCCCTACCCCAAATAAGTTTCTATTGTAGTTACCACTCTGCAATGAGAATATTTATAGCACCTTGTCTTTAAGGTGTCACAGAAGAAGCATATTGCAACTGAATGAGAGTGGATAACTTTTAGTTCAACAACCTGTCATTTCATTTTGAAGTACAGTAGACTTCTTTCCAAAATTTGACGTAAATAACATACCATTTTTTCTAAAGAGGTTTCCTTCAAACTATGCTATTCAAAGTACAAAGAGATATGGAATTTCAGTTTTAGGAAGATGAAATAGACTGGGAGAAAGTTGTCAGCAGAATAAGCAAAGGCAAATATATGACATTTCAGCAAAACTAATGGTGTTCATGTGGTATGTATCCTCAAGGTAACTGGAAAAACAGTGTTATATTATTAAAACCAATAGTAGACATCTTTGTTTCATGTTTCAAAATATAAAGTTTAAATTTTATGAATCACTTGATATATTCATGAATTAACTGATATTGTCAGAACTTGGACCAGACACTAAAAGTTATGATCTTACAAGAATATTTTTAACATTTTTCATAAGCACAAGAAATAATAAATTTCATATTCATTTTCAAGACTTAAGAAAACTTCTATGCAAGTCAAAATATATGTAATGTAACTAAATATTTCATTAAATTTTTTTCATTGTGATAATAATATTATGGTTATGTAATATTAGAGCCCTCCTCTTTTAGAATATATTAGATTTCTTTAAAATAATTCACTTATTGAGGAACTCTGAGTGAAAGCATAGTTCAAACAAGACTGAGTCTGTATGGATTCTCTCTAATTTTATATGTACTTGAAAAATTTTATAATAAACAATTTTGAATTTACATAAGACATTAACTAAACCCACAAATACAAATGGATGGACCTCTGGTTATATACCTTTTGACTCATCATATAAATTCACTCCAATTCAAATTCTTGGTGTTCAAATCACAAATTCTGTCCCTTACAAGCTACGTTATATTGGCTGGGTCAATCAGCCAATTTATACCTTGGTGGTCTCATCCATTGAAACTGTTATGAATTATTGTTGTAAAGACTGAATAATTCACCCCATTTAAAATGCTCAGAATAATGCTAGGTACATTGTAAATGCTTAATATTTGTTAGTTATATTTACATGTGTAGTAGGCATAGTTTTCTTTGGTCTCCTGGTGCAATATTCAGATAAGAAGTACCTTCAGATTACTCCCTAAATTTTTTGACTCCCAAAAACAACAGCTTACTTGCCTTCATAAATTTCATCTAGTTACTCAATACCTTCTTCCATATAACAGTAAGAAGCAATATTTGAGGGAAAAATGCACTAATTCAAGCTCATGCATAGGCTAGATAAATATTTTTAAAAGGATAACAGCCCTGACTGGTACGGCTCAGAGGGCTGGGCATCAACCCACAAACCAAAAGGTCACTGGTTAGATTCCTGGCCAGGGCATATGCTTGGGTTGTGGGCCAGGTCCCTGGTTGGGGGAGTGCAAGAGGCTACTGTTTCTCTTGCACATTGATGCTTCTCTCCCTCTCTTTTTCCCTCCATTCCTTTTTCTCTAAAAATAAATTAATAAAATCTTAATAAAAAATACAACAAAAGAAAAAATATTAGATAGATAGATATCACTATTGTATTCATTTTGTAGTCTAATAACCAAAAAAATATATACAAGTAACCTCAGACCTAGTAAATGGTACTATTTTATCTCAAATTAAATTATCAAAGTAAATATTTTATCATATATTAATAAATATATCCCTATGGGATATATTAGATTATACAGTTCTTTTTATACTTACAGTAACAGTAAAGATCTAGTCTTCATATATAGTAAAGTTTGCCAAAATTTCAAAACATCAGTCTAATGAAAAAGCTCTTTTATAGAACAAACATGTAAAATCATTTCATGGTAAGTCCTAATAATAAAAACTACTTTAAAAATCATCAGACCATATAAGGAAAGGAAGAATGAATAAAGAGGATGCACACAAAAGTATGATATGGCATCTGAAATTCATAGTAGTGAACACCTAGAATGAATGCTTACAAACAGGGAGTTTGAATCGAAATGGTCTTGATGGTAACCACAACACTGAAAAGAAATGACACAATAGATTGTGGTGGGGACTGGGGCAAACTGGCTCTAAAAGTACCTGCTGAATGTAAAGGCATTCAAACTAATTTATTTTAAACACAGAATGGGCCAGTACACGTTCAGCCCAAATAAGGCTCATAAGCCAGTTTGCCATCTCTACATTAGACCATTATATTGATACAAACTTGAGTGTAATTTGTATCCATGAAATTCAAGTTTTTTATCAAATGATAACATATCTGTATTTTCCAGCATGAATCCTAAATGCACTCATAGAAACTACTCCCTTGGGGTTTCTTTTTTCTTTTCATTCCTTCTTCTTTTAAATATCAGTGGGTTTGTAATTGGTTTTTCTGATAATGGTTTCATCAGCTTCTTGTCTCTCCCTAGTACAGTCCCCATGTGCTCTTTTTAGAATCCACATGTGATCATACCAATTTCCTTTAACACCTGAGCACAGCTTATACAATCCTTCAAAAATGACCTTGTTCAACATTCTAGCTATTTCTCTAGCATTTTCCACACCTGCTCCCACCCTTTCAGTCATTGTGAAATACCTATATCGCAATTTTCCCAATGGCCTAGGCCAGCTCATGTGGTGCTTAATACACTGTTCCCTTTTTCTCACCTACTTGGTTACTCCACTTTTATTCAAGACCAAAGTGTCTTATTACCTGACCTCTGTATCTTGGTTGACATAGAAGCCCCTCCTAGGTACTCTCACTATTCCCTATTTATGCCTTCTCCATGACATTTATTCTGTTCTTTTGTAACCGCTCCCTCGAGATTACCAAGGGATGAGAACATATCTTTTATGCCTGTAGTCAAAGCTTTGTGCCCCATACCAGGCACACAGTGTGTACTCAATATAAACACGACCATTACTGGCAATTTGAATATTAATTTCCTAGATCTTTAGAATGACAAATGTGAAGGAGAAGGTTTTATGTAGGGATTCTTGCAGAAGAAGAAGAATAAATTTCTGGTTTAGGTGTTTTCTGGTTTACAAAAAAATATAATAAATTCAACTAATTAAGATTTTCTTTAATCTAAAAAGAAATGACATATTGTCATTTCACAGTTGTCTTATTGTATCTTTTTTTATTTTGCCACACTAAGCCTTGAACTTTGTTATTTCCAAAGAAGTTCATTTATTATATGAGATACCAAAATAGTTTTTTTTAATTCCTCAGAAGATTAAAAAATACTAAATGTTTAATTAATTCACTCATTGTCATTTCAAGTGAACTCAGAAGCATCTTAAATCTATTTGGGATCAATAAGGGAAGCAGAATTGTCTGCACTTTGGGATGTCAATGCCCTCAGGGTTGCCTCTGTTTAGTTCACCTTTGTATCTCCATGGAAACTAATTTTTTCCTCCATTTCTAGAAAACGAGTCATGGGGAACAGTTATTGTGTTCCCATGGAGATCTGGAACCTTTTGGATAATGGCCTAATATGTTATTTTACCTCTCTTATAATAAGCAAATGAGCACCCATGAATTTTGCAAAAAGTACAAAATCACTGGTAGTTTAAAAATGAAAAATAATGAACAGATAAAACAATTAAAGGTGGGATATTGCACTAGAAATTGTTCACTCTCAATGCAATTTTTTAAACAACTGAAAATCAGAGTCTATATAAAAACAATCTGGTTAAAAAAGGAACCACACAGAAAAAATACCAAGTTGCTATGATAGGCCAGAAAGTGGGAGAGAAGTTGCCATGTAAGCAGGAATAGAGAAGCTTTAATAGGAATATTCTTAAACCAATAGAAAGTGAAAGATTTTTCCTCATGAGATTAGTCCCCCCCCAAAAAAATCCTTTAGAGAAAAAGAGATCAAATAGTTAACTTTCTAGAATGTACACACTCACATCCTTATTTTTTTTTGTTCTCTGACATTACATTTTATTTCACCTTCTAAGCCTCATCTTCAAAATCCTGAATAAGAGACATTGCATAGTGTATAATTTATTTAAAAGAGGCTCTTAAATTTGAATATCTATTCAATGAATATAATATATGTGTGTGTATCTATATATAAAAAATTAGGCACAATCATTTTCAGGTAATAGCAACAGTCTTTGGGTAATAGATTCAAAATTCACTTTATTATATACTGTAGTTGATTATCCATTGTCTACAACTTTTATTGATGATACTCCAATTTGTAATTAAGGACCACCTCATTCCTATCTTCGGTTCATGTACTCAAGTGGAGCTGGCACAACCCCACACAAGTGAAATGACTGGGCTTATGACTCAGCTCAGTTACAGGCAGCTGGAGTACAGCATATACACCCTAATCTGTTCTAACATGAATATACTATCCAGATAAGAAAAATGAGAATCAGGCTCAAGTGCTTTATGAGAAATATTGAAAAAAATTAACCGTGGAGGTGTTCTACAGAGTTTACCTGTATTGTGGGCATATTAGTGTTCAGAGAGGAAATTAGAATGAAGGCGATAAGATTCCTTTCCTGAGTTCTCCACATGTGTATTCAAAATTGTCCCTAAGTCCTGAGATTTTTGCTTGGACAAGCTCAGACATGATTTGGAAGCACAGTGGAATCAAACTCTCTAGAATTACATGGACACCTGATGTATTCAAGAATAACTGGAAAGTGGGAAAGAGGCAGTGGGTAATGGGGGAAAAACAACAAGTGTCCCCTACATTCCCAGAATTAATCATTCTCTCCAATGTTCTTAAAACATCCTGTGCTGATGTCTACAGTTGCAAAAAATGCATTGTATTATAATTATTTTTCCAACTGCTTTCTCAGTAAACTGTGAACTTTTTGCTGGGAGTGATTTTATTTTATCTTCCTATCTGTAACAACTAGTGCACTGACAGACACAGAGCAGAGGGGTGTAAATATTTACTGCTATTAAATCATACGTTATTAGAATTCACAATGTCCTTGGAATTTATTTAGCTCCTTATTTTTATAGGTGTGCATGTAGAGACATGAGACATGAAATTTTGAACCTGAATCCACAGTCAGATGCAGAGGAAAGTGTAGGAGTAAGTCCTATTATCCCTAATTCCATAATCATTAAACACTACCCCTTAAATGCCTACTAATATTCTCATTTTCCCAAGTGAATGAACTGCACAAAGGCTCAGCACTGGGATTCATGCACATTCCAGCATAATAGTGCACTAGTACATTAGGCAATTAAAAAAAATTACATGCAGAGCCTTCTGGGCAAGAACTCATCCTAAAGAAAGTGAGTATTGGTAGCGGTAATATTAACCCAGGAATAAAACTGAATTGTATACTGAGCTGTCAATTACTTAGATTTGTTAATTTATGTATTTATGCCTTAATTTTAGATAAAACGTTGAGAAAAGTTTAAATAACTGCTGCTTTTCTGGTTTTTAGAAAATTAACATGATAAATTGCACATATTTACAGTGTAAAACCACATAAATTTTAACATATAATCAACTGTGAAATCATTGCAACAATCAAGATAATGAACGCACCCACCATTGCCCAAACTTCCACATGTTCCATTACAGCAATCATCCCTAGTGACTCCCTGGCCTGCCCAGGAAACACTGATGTGCATGCTGTCACTGTAAATTAGTTTGTTTTTTCTAGAATTATATTTTGCAGTTTTAGAATTTCAAAGCAACTGAAGCAGTCAGTATTTACTCTTTTGGCTTTTTTCACTCAACTGAATTATTTTTAGGGTCTTCCATCTTGTTTTTTGTATCAACAATTCACTCTCTTTTACTTCTCAGTAGTACTCTACACAATTTTTTTTATACATTTGGATGTTGATGAACATTTAAGTTGTTTCCAAGTTTTGGCAATCCAAATAAAACATCTATGAATATTTGTGTACAAGTCTTAGTACAGATATACTTTGTATTTTCTTAGTTTAATACCTAAATGTGAAATGCCTGCATCATATTAGAAATGCATGCTTAACTTGATAGAAAACCGCAAACCTGTTTTCCGAAGTGACTGTATTCCCACAATGTAAAGATATTCTGATTCCTCTACATTTTGCTAATGCTAAGTATGATCAGTCTTTTGTATTTTCACAAATTCTAATAGATGTGAAATGGTATCTCATTTTTTTTTAGACTGGTTCATTCTGAAACTGATGTTTGGTACATGCATATTTAGAACTGTTACATACTCATGGAGAACAGATCACTTTATCATAATATAATGTCCCTCATTATCTCTGGCAATGTTCCTTGTTCTGACGGTTATATGCTTGATATAAACATAGCTACTTCAGCTTTATTTTTACTTGTGTTCACATGGTATATCTGTTTAAATCCTTACTCTATAAATTATGTATGTTTTTCACATTTAAAGTAGGTTTCTTACAAATAACACATAATTGGCCCATTTTTTAAATCCAATTTGACAATCTGTCTTTAAATTGGCATGCTTAGATACTGTGTATTTAATGTGAATATTAATATGATTAAAATTTTTTATCTTCCTAGTGGATATCTATTTTTTCACTCGTTTTTCTTCCTTTTTATGATAAACTGAATACTTAAAATACAATTTTATTTCCTCTATTAACTTTTTGTAATCCTCTCCTGAGGATATGTGTATTGATTTTGGAGAGGAAGGTGAGGTGGGGAGGAGAGCAAGAAAAACATCAATTAGTTGCCTCCTGTACACACCCCTAACCAGGGATCAAACCTGTAACCTAGGTATATACCCTAACCGGGGATGGAAGCTGCAACCTTCTGGTGTGCAGGACAATGCTCCAACTAACTGAGCCACCTGGCCAGGGCCCCTCTTTAACTTTTACTTAAATGTCTGGTGGTTGTCCTAAGGTTTACAATACATATCTTTAATTAACCAGAGTCTACTTTTAAATATTATACTATTTTACATATAATGTGTAGATCCTACAACAGTAATTTCCACTTTTTTCCTTCTCATCCTTTGTGCTACTGTTTCTGTACATGTTATGTTTACATATGGAATAAATGCACTACACATTACTACTATTTTTTTGCAGAGAGTTAGTGAACTTGTAGAGCATTATAAGGTATCTCATCACTTCCTATATCTGAAAAGAATCCAACACGGCTTTGGACTACTGAGTACTCTCCAGATTATTAGAAAACTCATTTCCTAATACATACTTGATGTAGAGTAGCCACACAAATAAATACTTGGTAAATGAATAAATTAATGTTCCCTTTCCTGAAAATATAATTTTAAATTTTTACAGAACTAACAAAATCCAGGAAGTAATTTACAAGGCTATCCACCTGCTTTAATTAGGATATTTACTTTAAAAGGAAGCATGCTTACACAAACTTTCAGGAGGGGCAGTTAGAGGGTGAAGCAGAAAGACAGAGGGAATGCAAGATAGGGTGGAGCTCTTTCCACTCTGACGAAATGGTATGTCAGAGTGAAAATCTACCTAAGTAGGTGGTTAGTATGCAAACAAGCAGGAAAAGTTCACTTTCATTTTTGTGGGTTGTACTTTTTTCCTGAAAACTTTAATTTTTAATTCTTCTGGAAGAGGCCTAACAGAAGGGGGAAGAGATAGCCAATAATCATGGAATCTTGGTCTTTTACTACCCATTTTGCATTTTAAGATTAATATAATACTGATTATTTTTCTCCATGGTTACCTCTGCAAAATATTTAAGCACTTATAATGTTTCATTCAGCTCAAAATATTGCTAAGTATTTTATATACATTATGTCATTTACTCCTAGATGACAATACTGCTTCTCATATTGATTAGCATTTCATACAATACATGACATTAAGATCCCAGATTAAGTCTATTTGATTTACTATATAACTATACTATTCTTCTTTTAAATCATGGGGAATTAAAAAATTCTCCAAAGAAGTTCATTTATCTCTAAAATTAGATAATACTATAACTGAATACAGTCATATGGTTATGATTTATTAGTTTTTAGACACACTATCACCTGTTTAGAGACTGCAAAGCAAAATGTGTGTAAATGCAATGAGTATTTTCTTTTAAGTTTTGCAACATCAGACCTTAAACTGAGAATTTTTTTGTTGCATGTTCATTGAGCATCAGATCTAATTACAGTATGTGAATTACTAGAGATGACCCACCTACACAGCATTTCAAATAAATATATTCTATGATTAGAAAATAAAGATTACAAATGATACATATACTGAATGATTCAGGAACTACTAGCACTGCCAGATATTTAAAATTTTGATAGAGAGGAACAAAGACTCATAACTCAAAATTTGTATAATATTGTCCTTAGCTACATTTTATTGAGAAATACCAAGTTTAAAACAATTATTTCTTATGGTCTTGAAGTTATTTAGGGAATAACAGAAACTGTCCCTTTTAGAACGGTATGAACTCAGTTTACATGTTAAAATCTAGTTTGTTTCTCAAAGAAGCTTAATAGATAAAGTTTTTGCTACTTAATACACTTAAGTTATTTATTTTTAAAATAAATATTTGACTTGTCCTCATTAGTATCTTTATAAACAAAAATAAAAACTAAATCTGTGAATGCCCTTCTCAGCAGAATATAATACATTTCTTTTGTCATTTCCCAAAAGCTCTTGGTGGTTTCATAAATTGATACAGCTTTTCTGCTTTAAAAGTTGGAACTATCCTGATAATATTCCCAAAAATACAAATGATAAGTGGATATCATTAAGGAGGCAACAGTACCACTCACTCATGTGCCCTCTAATAAAATACATGATCCAATAAGGGAAGGGTTATAGAAAGGAATTTCAATAAAATGAGTCTTTAATGAATGTAGAATACTTAAAAACTGGCCATAATATTTTTTAACGTTGAAAGGAATTTGTAATAATATTATTCTTCATAAATTAAAAAGCTCTTGTTATCCATCTTATAAGGCATGGAATTACTCTGCCTACAACCAGTTGCCAAAATGAAAGAGGAATGGCAAACATGGAGAGCACAAGGAAAGTGTAAATAGAGAAAGGGGATAGAGAGGGCAAAAGATGGAGAAACACTGAATAAGAGAAAATTTTAAGAACTTCTTAGGCTCTAGGCAATTATTTGTAATGCCCAGCCCCTACTTATCAAACAACAAAGTGTATTCACATCTTCATTAAATACTATTTCCATATATCTATCTGTAAGTGGGGTGAATTGCAACAGATTAGATAAAATTGCTATATTTTGTGTATCTTTAATATTAAACCATTTTAAATGTACAATTTTCCTTCAGTACTTTGAAGCCAGTAATTCTTAGGTCTCAGATATTTTTACAGGCTCTTCAAAAGCCATTAGGCCCAAGTATTTGGTCTGTAGGAGCCAATGAATAACACAGCCCTGTTCGGGCATAACTTGACTGTTGACCATGAAGCTGCCTATCTTTGCGTTACTCATCTTGGGAAATGTTCAATGTTTTCTACTACTTGTCTTTAAAAGTCTTTAATAGAACTTAATGAAAATCTTGGAATATCATCAAGGTATACATTTCTTAGGACCTGTTTTAGGATGATGAAATATGAGTCTGAATTTAATTTTGATATTTTATTCCATTACTTATAAAAAAATGAAAGCATCCTTATTAATCATAAATACCTACTAAGTCTACCTTGACTTCCAGAGCCATACTTATACAATTTGTTTCCTTCCATATAATTCCTTCTATCATCCAACTGAAATAAAAAGCATTGTCAGGGATAAGGAGTAAATAAGAGAAAGAGAGAAAAATAGAAATAAATTGGGAAATGATATAATTATCACTGATATAACAATAACTTAAAAATACTTTGGCAGGATCCATGGTCTTGTGCTCAGAGTAAGTGATTACTTTTATTGTAAACACCAATAAGTTATGTTAAATTTTAAGTTATATTAAAATTTTATGTTAAATTTTAACCCCCCTCCCTCAAGTAAGTAAAGGAGAATTCTTTCCTGTCTTTACCAAAGGTTCCAAAAGTAAAATTTCCTTTTTTATGGCCAAGTAGTATTCCATTTTATACCACAGCTTTTTAATCCACTTAATGGTTTACCAAAATAAAAAATCAAATGCCATTTAAATATCAAGAATTGACCTTCCTTGACCACAGCACCAGCTTCCCAGGATCCCCTAAATACTCCTCGTCTTTGCTCTCTACAGTCCTAACGGCCACAGTCCTCCTCAGACTTTTAGAGGACCAACCACTCTTCCTGATAAAGAATGACAAAACACAGCCTTAAAAATACACCATGCTTTGACAAATAATACCTTCAGATAGGGTTCCCATAAACTTAAATGCCTTCAGGGTATAGACAAGAAGACAACCATATGAAGTAGCCTGGATAATACTGAGATCTGAAAAGCCCAAATTTGAAATTACATTTATAACATGTAAAAATACTCTTACAGCCAAACAAAATCACTTCAGTCATCAATAATCAGACCCTGCAGTAACCCTTAATGTACACTCATTATGGAATTTTCTCATATTTAGTCATTATTCAGTAAATGGACAGATAGATTGATGCAGCAACAGAGGGATGTTGGAATAAAAGGGTAATGGGCTTTTGATTAAAACAGTTGTTTTTGTCTGAGTATAGCCACTCAAAGTTAAATAGGGAAATAGTACTTGTTTTGCCTTTGATGAGACTAATTCTGACTAGAAAGGCTTATTTCCTGCAAACCTTATTGACAGCAAAATAAATGTTTCACAGAAAAGCAAAAGGAAATCATAAATTACTCCATTTCAATACTACTTACTGCCTGAGGAAGATTGTACAACTTTTCAAAACACCTTAGGTATTTCCACTAAGACCAAGAAACACATGAAAATATGCAGCTGGAAATGTTCATTGTGACCATCAGTCCAAACGTCTAACTTTATATGAAAGAAAATTGTGGCCCTGAAAATACTTTTCTATAAACCATATAAATTTAATAGAACTAATACTAGAATTCTATGTCTAGGATTCTTTCTACAGCATCTCCCTCTTTAAGAGAACATAGTTTTCTATTGTGATTATGTTTTTTTCATGAGAATTCTACTTCCTGAAAAGTTGTAAAAGCACATCATGGTCAAATTAGTATAATAAATTATTATGTCAATGTCTCTTAAACTGCTGTCATTGGATCTCCAGAATTAATCTCAGTAATTTGAGAGTTTCTGAATTATATCAAGAGACATTTATGAAAACTATCAACTTGCACACTACTTAATTCCCATCGTAGTCACAGTGGTGGACTGTTTCACTAGTGGATTTCAATGAACCATATCTCTTGGTATTAATACCCTTAAAAGTGACTCTAGATATTGACTGAGCCTGACCATATGAGTCCCATTGCTAAATGGCATACTAACAAGCTTCCTGGAAGCAGAGGACTGATAGCACTGATATCACTTTAGCACTGAGGCAGGTTCTCTTAGGTCTCCCTCAGGGCCCACCGGGGCTCTAAGGAAACCAACACTAGACCATAGCAGAAAGAGAGAGGCAACATGGCAGAGCACTGAGACACCAGAAAAGTGAATGGTGACCCAGATTCCCAGTTCCCCAGCTGATCCTTTTCAAATATTTGATGCATAATATTATGGGGAATAACGACAGTTATAGCTTTAAGCCACTAAGTTCTAGAGTGATTTGTCAAACAGCATTACAGATACACTTGATCAAAAACTGGGTAGAGGTATTAATTTGAAAAGACATCTAAGGCATGAGGGGTTGGCATAGGTGATAAGAGGACAACATAATATATGCCAAAAAACTATGGGTAGATGCATGCTAACATCTTTAAAAGAACTTCCAGAACTCAAGCATTATCAGAGAGAATAGGGAAAAATAGAAATTGTAACAACCCTAAAATTGCATGACTTTAAATTATTTTAACATAAAATATGATGATTAAAATAACAAAATCTTTCAGTAAAACTTTCAGCAACCTTATAGTACAGTAACTTATTATCTCCCATTGTACAGATGAAGAAACAGAGATCTAGAAGGATTAAGTAGCTTGCCTCAGGTCTCTTGGGTGTTCAGGGACTAAGGCTTTAATACCGTAGTTGATTGTATAAAGAAAGATTCAACAGATTTCTCACTATCTACAAAATAAATGTGTGAGCCCACATCCTCTAAATTAGTGTTCT
Source organism: Tonatia bakeri (assembly GCA_004024845.1). Classification (NCBI taxonomy): domain Eukaryota; kingdom Metazoa; phylum Chordata; class Mammalia; order Chiroptera; family Phyllostomidae; genus Tonatia; species Tonatia bakeri. Next base: position 57,392 of record PVIA01004622.1, read on the forward strand.
TAGTAAATGATATTCAACTTTCAGGAAAGAAATATGAAGTTTGGGGAATCAAATTACCTCTGGTGATGCTTTTATATTACTTTCACATTAGAACATTAGTAAACATCACTTTTTTTCATTTTTAAAATGTTAGAGCATTCTTAGAAAATCATTTTAGAGAGTTTTAAAATCATAAAAATCATTTATGGGTTTAAAAAGATCATTTCAATAAGATTTTATTTTTAGAGCAGTTTAAGATTCATAGCAAAATTATGAGGAAGCTACAAAGATTTCCCATATATTCCCTACCCCATACATGTATAGCCTCCCTCATTATCAACCTCACCTAACAGAGTGGCTTATTTGTTACAACTGGAGAATCTTTATGATATATTATAATCATCCAAAGTCCATAGTTTACATTTCAGTTCACCCCCAGTGGTTTACATTCTATAGGTTTGGAACAAATGTATAATGATACATATATCCACTATTGAGGTATCACACAGAGTATTTTACTGCCCTTAAAATTCTCTGTACCATAACTGCTCACCTTGCACCCTCCCCTCCATCAAACTGTGAAACCACTGATGTTTTCACTGTGTCCATAGTTTTGACCTTTCCAGAATGCCATATAGTTGGAATCATACTACATGTAGCATTTTCAAATGAACTTTTTTCACTTAGTAATATGCATTTAAGGTTTTTCCATGTCTTTTCATAACTAGATAGCTCATTTTCTTTTAATGCTAAATAATATTTCATTGCCTAGATGAGCCATGGTTTATTCATGCATTCACCTACAGAAGGACATCTTAGCTGTTTCAAAGTTTTGGTAATTATGAATAAAGGTGCTATTAATATCTGTGTGCAGATATTTGTATGGATATAAGTTTTTATCTCCTCTGGGTAAATACCAAGGAGTGTGACTATTGAATCATATGGTAAAATATATATATTTATTTTTGTGAGAAAACTGCCAAACTACCTTCTAAAGTGGCTGTGCCATTTTGCATTCTTACCAGTAATGTTCCTTTTGCTCCAAATCCTCACAAGCATTTAGTAGTTGTCAGTGTCCTGGAATTAAGTCATTCTAAAGGTATGTAGTGGTATCTCATTGTCATTTAAATTCGCATTTTCCTGATGACATACAATGAGGAACATCTTTTCGTATGCTTATTTGTTATCTGTATATTTCCTCTGGAGAGGTGTCTATTAAGGTCTTGGGCCTAGTTTTAATTTTTTTATATTTTTATTGAATTTATTGGGGTGACACTAGATAATAAAATTATATAGGTTTTAGGTGTACAATTCTATAATATATCATCATCTGAATATTGTATTCTGTGTTAACCACCCGAAGTCAAGCCTCCTTCCATCACCATTTATCCTCTTCTACTCCTTTCCTCTACCCCATTCCCTCTGGTAATCACCACTCTGTCATGTCTATGAGGGTTTTTTTTTTTAAATTAATACCTTACCTTTTTCATCTAGCCCCCCCAAATCCCCATCCCTCTAACCATTATAGTGTTTTCTGTATGTGTCTGTTTCTATTTTGTTTATTTTTTCTCAGATTCCATATATAAATGAAATCATATGTCTTTTTCTGATTGGTTTATTTCACTTAGCATAATACTCTCCAAGTTCAACCATTCTGTCACAAAAGTAAGATTTCCTTTATTTTGTGGCCAAGTAGTATTGCATTTTATAATTGTACCACAGCTTTTTTATCTACTCATCTACTGATGGACACTTGAACTGCTTCCAAACTTAGCTATTGTGAATAACGCTGCAGTGAACACAGGAGTGCATGTATTTCCAATCATTGTTTCAGGTTACTTATATTCCCAGAAGTGGAATTGCTGAGTCATAAGACAATTCCATTTTTATTTTTTGAGGTAACTCCATACTTATTTTCACAATGGCTGCACCAATCTGCATTACCACCAACTGTGCATGCGGGTTCCTTTTTCTCCACATCCTTAACAACATTTGCTGTTTGTTGATTTATTGATGATAGCCATTTTGACAGGTATGATGTGATATCTTATTTTAGATTTAATTTTCATTCTTCTGATAATTAGTGATGTTGAGCATCTTTTCATATGTCTATTGGCCATCTGTATGCCCTCTTTGGAGAAGTGTCTATTCAGGTCTTGTACCCACTTTTAATTGGATTGTTTGTGCTTTTTGGTATTGAGTTGTATAAGTTCTTTATGTATTTGGACATTAATCCCTTATCAGATGTATACTTGATGAATATGTTCTCCCTTTCTGTCACTTTTCATTTCGTTAGTGATTTCCTTTGATATTTAAAATTTTTTTAGTTTTATATAGTTCCATTTGTTTGTTTTTTTCTGATATGAAGATACATATCAGAAAAAATATTGCTATGAGAAATGTCTGAAATTTTTCTATGTTTTCCTCTAGGATTATTTGTACAGTTAGGTCTGTGACTCCTTTTGAGTTCATTTTTTAAACAGTATAATGTCTGTGACCAGGTTCATTTTTTTCCATGTGGGTTTTCTGTTGTCCCAGCAGCACCTGATGAAAAGACTATCTTTTGTCAAAGATCAGTTGACTCTACATTATGTAGGTCTATGCTTGGGCTATTTTGTTCCATTGATCCATTTGTTTGTTTTCTCATCAATACCATGCTATCTTGATTACTGTAGCTTTATGGTAATTCTTGAAGTTGACAGCATCTGTCCTCCAACTTTGTTCTTTTCCTTCAACATCAGGTTGGCTATTATGGGCCTTTGCCTTCTCCATGCAAACTTTATAACTAGTTTGCTGATATCCATAAAGATAACTGTGAGTTTGATTGGATTGCAATGAATTGATAAATGAAGTTGTGAAAAATTGGCATCTTGACAAAATTGCATCTTCCTACCAATTCATGTGCAAAATTTGTCCATTAATGTAGTTATTTTTATTCATTCATCGGAATTTTATAATTTTCTTCTTTCAAAATTATATGTAAATTTTGTCAGATTTATACCAAAGAATTTTATTTTGGAGGTTCTCATATAAATGCTATTGGGTTTTTAATTTCAAATTCTACCTGTTTATTGCCAGTATAGAGGAAAGCAATTGACTTTTGTATGTTAACCTACCCTTGCCAACATTGCTCATCATTTCCTGAAAGTGTTTTTTGGTCAGTTCTTTTAGATTTTCTACATAGATGATTATATTATCTGTAAACAAAGACAATTTTATTTCTTCCTTCACAATCTGTATTTTTTATTTCCCTTTCAAATTTTATTGCATTAAAACTTCCAGTATGATGTTGAAAAGTTGAAATGAGAGGGGACATCCTTGCCACATGCCTGATGTCAGTGGGAGAGCTTCAAATTGTTCACCATTAAATATGATTCTTTTATGTTTCAACCTCAGTTTTAATTTGAGTTAAACTCAAATTCTTTACACTTCATCCTTTTCACTCAAGTTCTAATTCAGGTTTGCAAACTGATGAAGAAGAAAAAAGATATAAAAATATTTCAGCCATGAGTTATTTTATCATGTGATAAAAAAATTCCATTGGAGAAAGAAAACAGGAGCTAGTTCAAAGCTTATGTTGAATTTATTGCTGTTTTACATGTAGGTTAGAGCATGGTAAATATACTCCAGATAATCAAGATTCAGAAGTACAGTATAATGACCAAGGGAAACAGCCCTACAGTTTACTTTTCTGGACTATTGGCATTATTGTTCACTCATAAAAGTTTGATTGTTTGATGACTATGTAGGAAGCTGGAAGTTAGGAGCCCAAAGCAAAGAGTGAAGCCTTCTGCTTCTACAACAGAGTTTATTTCCAAATAAGCAGAGACATATTTAAAACTCTCAATATTGTCATTTTATCTTTCAGTTAAATTCACACTCATACACACACACAATCAGTTGTATTATCCAAAGGAAACTGAAGTAACCCTTATGAGTTATTAGGGCTAAAATGAAATGCCTTTTACACAATTTTGCACTGCACAGTTATTTTCATCCAAGTCATTTGTATTTAAAGTGCAATGGTAATGTGAGTATGAAATCAAAGGAAAATAAATGTGAAAATATTTATAAAAACACTAATAACATATATTTCTACTATGATCACAATGGGGTAACTGGTGTTAAACAAGTTTTCCTGACATAGATACCTATAAAACTGGGGAAAATGTATGTGATATCTTGCTCCAAAGATTGTACACCAGGCAGCACAGAACTAAGACTCCCAAGAGAATCTTGAACTCCATAATTGCTTTGGCTTTCTGCCTACAGATATTTTCTGGATATGGTACAGGAAGAGAGAGCCTGGGCAGAACATAGCAATTTCACTTACTGAGGAGACTGATTGAGGTTGAAGGCTGGTTGGAGGGCTAAGAGGCATGAGGCAGGTTACTGGAAGGAAGGCAGTTGTGCAGTGTAAGACTTCCATAAATCCCTACAGAGAATATACTTGAGTTTGCCTGAATATTAAGCTGTATTTCTTCAGGGAAAGACTCAAGTGGCCAAATAAAGAACAAACACTAGAGAAATAATAACTACTAGAGCATGTGAATGGCTCTGAACAGCTTTTAGAGCATGAATAGAAAGAGCTAGGGGAGACCTTGCTGAATACTCAGGGAATGTAGTAGAGACCTGTAAAAACAACACTTTATAGGTAAATCTAATACTGCTCCAAAATAAAGGCTATATAGAAGCTTTAAAACAACCCTAAAAGGGGCAACTGATATGCAAGTAAGTCATATGCTAGCAGAAACAACACAAAAATGCATTAATAAGAGAAAATAACAAAACCCAAATGCTCAACAATGTAAGATTAATAATGCTCATTATAAAATAAAAATGACTGGAACTACAAAGAAGAAAAATGATTCTTTAATCAGAAGGTAAATCCATCAATAGAAATAGACCTAGAAATCAGACATATGAAACCTACTGTTAACTATTCCTTTTATTTCAATTTAGTTATCTATATTTTTAGTTATTGGTACTTTTAATTCCAATTTTTATTATATTCTTTTTACTTCTCTGACAAAGTTGTCCAATTTGTCTTTAATTCCTCATATATTTTAATCATAATTATTTTAGCATTTCACCTTATTTAAATATCTAGATTTCTTGCTAATCTACTTCTATGGTCACTTTCCCTCTTGGTTTTTGATCACTTTGGTTCCTAAACAACTGATTATTTTTTATAAGAGTGCTGAGCAGTATGTATAAAAATTATAGATACTTTTGAAGCACTGAAAAGTGTTCCTTCCTGTAGATATTTATACTGATTTCTGCTGTGTGGGCTACAGATTGGTAGCCTTACACCAATCAAGAATTATATTTAAAGATGGGCTTCAGTTTTGGAGACCACTGGTATTGTTTTCAGGTACAATTAATCCTAGGGATTAGCTTTATGGAATTCCACTCAGAAAATTGGTATTTACTGTAAAAAAAAACAAAACACCTTTTCTTTGGCTCTCTCTAAATTCAAATTTTTGCCTTCTAACCTCTTTGAAGTTATTCATCTTCTGAGCCTCTTACCTACCATTTATTGTCTTAAAGTAGGAATCAGAAACCTTTGTAAATGGTTGGATGATAAACATTTTAGGCTTTGCAGACCAACAGGAAAAACTGAGTATATTATATAGTAATTACATATCAGGAGAGAAATTTCATACCCTGTCCTGATCCACTTTCATGGCAGAAGATGTCCTGGGTCGTCAACACATTTTGTGCCCAGTCCCATATGGAAGAGACATTCTCCAAATGAATAGTAACCAGTGCAAGGGGAAGGCCTCATGGACCAAACAGGAAGAGAGAATAGGGGTAAGGGTCCCCACAGTCACTTTTAGTCTCTGCATCACTGCAATTAAGATCTCTGTTCACCCTTCTTTTCCCTTCGAGAACCCAGCCATCTCCACTTGGGAACCTAGCTAGCGTAGAATCAATGAATTGAGCTACTAATTCCCAGACTGTGATTCTAGGTTCCTGGCAGTTGTAGATAGCAGACTCCTACCTTTTAGGTGAAGACCAGAGAGATTGTGGGCAGCAGCAACCCAAAACCATTGACTGGAGAGGCAGGGTTAAGAGTAGAGAGAAACAAAGGGTGGAGGAAGGTGTTCCAGCTTGGTCTACATGGCTCACAGTTCTAGTTTGCTCAAGAGTTCTTGTGGGCATACAAAAGCTGTCAGCAAACTGAATTTGGCATATGGGCTATATTTTACCAACCCTTGCCTTAAAGCGAACAATGATTCCTGATGTCAGACTATTCACTTTAGTTCATTTTTAAAGACACTGATACAGAAAATTTTTACTGCCTAAATAGCTTTCTGATTTAAAAATTTTTTAATATTTTCTTTTTCTTTATGCATTGCATGAAGCATAGCAGCTTGCCTGATCCCCACCCACTGCATGTCACTGGACCCAGAATCACTTCTCAGGAGTGAAAACCAAAAATGCTTCTGGACATTGCCAAATGCTCCTGGGGATGAGGGGAACAAAACTGCCTCAGCTGAGAACTACTGGTATAAAATAACTATTTCACCATTACCAGAAGAGGGAACAACATATTTTTAAATCCTTGAAATCTAGTTATTTTCTGCCAAAAAATAAATTAATATTAGTATTATAAAAATTACATAACAAATAAAATGTTTATCTCAGTATTTTTTATATAAGAAACTATTTTAGAGACCTAAAAGAGTACCTAAAAATACCTAAAGATATAAAAATACTTAATAATATATTTAGAATATATCAGTAAATAATAAATGCATTAAAATCTGGCAATTAAGTTATCTGTGCTTATTGATAATAACTTAAAATTATTACATGTCTATGAAGTTACAGGCATTTTTCTAAACATATTTTACATGTATTATCATATTTCATTATAACAATATTCCTAGGTTATAGGTACACTATTGCCCTTACCTTAAATATGCAGAAAAGGAAATGCAGAGAGTTAAGTAACTTGCCCAATACTGACAGTAGGTGACAGAGCCAGGATTCAAACTGAAACGGTCAGTCTCTAGCTTTCATTGTTTGCTATGTTTAAAGAATAAATTTAATAATAAAAATGTGTTTTGTATTCCTGGTTGCAAGAATTTCTAGATGTGATAGAGTTTATTGAATTTGTCACTATGCTTTTCTTCAGAGTTTTTTTTTTTTATATTTAGAGAGAGAGGAAGGAGGAGGAACAGGCACATTGATCTGTTATTCCACTTACTTATGCATTTATTGTTTGATTCTTGTATGTGCCCTGACTGTTGATGGAACCCATAACCTTGGTGTATCAGGACAATGCTGTAACTGAGCTACCTGGCCACAACTTTTCAGGGTTCTTTTAATGCTTGTTAATTTCTCCTTTTAAAAAAGATGAAGAGCCCTGGCTGGTGTAGCTCAGTGGATTGAGCACAGGCTATGAACCAAAGGGTCATCAGTTCAATTCCCAGTCAGGGCATATGCCTGGGTTGCAGGCCAGGTCCCCAGTGGAGGCCACATAAGAGGCAACCACACATTAATGTTTCTCTCCTTCTCTTTCTCCCTCCCTTCCCCCCTCTCTAAAAATAAATAAATAAAAATTTTTAAAAAGATGAAGACAGGTTTAAGCCGAAGACCATTTTGTTCAATACTTTAATAAGCTCAATAATACTACTAATAATGAGATTTTGGATTATATGTGCATGTATTTAAAATGTCCCCAGAGGAATTCAGTATAGAACACATAAAATACTACCTGACAGCAATGATTCTCGACTACATAATACAGTGCCAAAAACTAGTGGAAATCCCAACACTGGACAAGTAATAAAACAGACATCAATATGCCTGCTATCATTAGTAATATAACTTCCTTTGCGGATTTAAGTCATAAATATAGATTCCAGATGAAAAGTCACTATTAGAAGTTGTTGAAAATGAACATCAGAAGAATGGAAGTGTGAAAGGTTCCCCTGGTCTCTCCCCTTGCAGTTGTAACAAGTTGAACACCTATAAGTCAACAAAGGATACCCTGCTCCACACACAGATACATCTGACTGGCCTATGCATTGAAACACCTGAAGGTGGGCAAAGCTGAGCAAACAGGGGGAGGCATGAAGAAAAGCAGATATGGGTGCCACAGACATAGCCTGGAGTTCCATCTAGGTCTTGGGAGAGGGAAGAAATCAGCTTTCAGTGTGTGCTCTCTGAAGACCTGGAGAACAGAGAGGTAGAGGGCACATCCCTGCCTGAGAGGTAAGTACATATTACTGTTGAACCCAGTGACAGGGGCAGAGACAGAGCACAGAGGCGCGACTACAGTTGTCTGGCAGCCACCACTGCAGGCAGAAAAACAAAGCCATGGACCCTGGCCAACTCGCCTCACCCTTTCAAAGCTGGCAGTGGACCCTGGAAAGAGCTGTAACAGTATTTGCAGCTCTGAGAGCTAGAGAAGCAGGTACACACTTTGGTTAATCCCAGTGATAGGTGTCAAGATACAGAGGCGAGGAAGATGAGGTCTGGCAGTTGCTGTTATTGGGAGAACAAAGCCACAAATGTACAAGCTGGCATCTCCCAACTCACTCCACCCCTGCCCCTCATGGTTGGCCCCAGTGAGGCCAGCTGGGATACCTCAGCATTGTAGGACTGACTGCAACTTGTGGTTGCAGGGGACAGCACCGCAATTTCACAGGCTTCGAAACCATCCACCACATTCCCTTACAGAGGTGGTATGCTGACGCCACCTTGACCTGGCCACAGAGAAAATGTCCACCTCTTCAGAAAATACAAGGTACATTCCACTGCCATGACTAAAATCAGAGAATACAGAGAGTGCAGGAGAAGCTAAAAAAAAATTGCACTTCTGTGCCTTTCTGGAAAACAAAAGGAAGACCTTAACAACCTGCTATCAGAGAAGTGGCACTCAAAAAAAAAATTTCATTCCCATAAATGCCTATGTAAGAAAGAATCCACCAATTAACATAAATAACCAAGATACTTAGGCAGCTCAGAAAGAAAATAAAAATTTCCAGAAAGTAATTTAAAGACATGGAAATGTGATTTAAATGACAAAGAATTCATGATTGCAGGTTGTAAAAAAAATCAATGAGATACAAAAAAAAACACAGATAAGCAGTTTAATGAACTCGGAAATAAAACTCTTTTTACAAAAGAGATGGGAACTTTAAAATATAAACCTAATAGAAAGTTTGGAGCTGAAGAAGTCAATAAAAGAGATGGGGAATGAGAGAGCAAGCTTAGGAAATAAAGCTAACAAAAAAGAGGAAAGACAGTGATATAGAAGATAAAAATCTAGAAATGATACAGATGGAAGAAAAGGAAGATTTGAGTTAAAAAAAAAAAGTGCTTTATGAGGGCCATCTACTATGTGACTCTATCCAAAAGAGCAACATAAAAACAATGGGTATACCATGAGGAAAAGAGAGAGAAGGAAACAGAGAGCCTATTCAAACAAATAGTTGACAAAAACTTCCCAAGCCCAAGGAAAGAACTGGATCCTCAAATCCAAGTGCAACAGACAGCTAATTATCTCAACCCAAAAAGGTCTTCTCCAAGGAACATATTAACACTGTCAAAAATTTATAGCAAAGAAGGAATTATCAAGGCAGCCTGGGAAAAGAAGATGGTAACCTAGGAAAAAAATTGCCACTTTGTTATCATCAATTTTTCAACAGGAACCTGACAAGCTAGGAGAGAGTAGAATCACATATTCAAACTACTGAAAGAGAGAAATTACCAGCCAAGAATAATATATGCATCAAAGTTATCCTTTAGATATGAAGAAGAAATAAGACTTTTCCAGATGTATAGAAACTGGGGAAATTTATGACCACAAGACCTGCACTTTGAGAAATATTGAAGGGGATTATTCTATCTGAAACAAAAAGGCAAAAGGATATAAAACTATGAGTAAGAAGACCAACAGACAGACAAAAGCAGGAAATTGCAGCCCTTATTTAAAACAGGGTATTCTATATAAAACAAATATAACACAAAAGATTAAAAAAGGTAAAACATTTAAAAAGAGATGACAATAGCTACTGCATTTTGGAAATGAACTCAGAGCGTAAATAGCAATAATTTGTGATAACAAAAACATAAAAGGGATGGGGGTAAAGGTCTGAATTTGCAAAGAAGAATGGAAATAGTGTGTTTTCAAAAGAAAAAAAACTACAGTATATATGAAACTTTCTCCTGCATAAACCTAATGATAACCACACAAAAACAATGCAGAACTGAGACTCAAACATAAAAAATAAGAAAACAGAAAAAATAACATAGAATACACCAAACTAAAAAAAAAAAGACAAAAATACAAATGGAAAGAAACAGTAGAGACACAGAGCTACCAGGAAACAGAAGATAAAATGGCTCTAGGAAATCCTAGTATGTCAATAATCACCCTAAATGTAAATGAACTGAATTCACCAATAAAAAGGCAGAGAGTAGCAGATTGGATCCAAAAAACAAAACAAACAAAAAAAAATTAACCATATGCTATCTTCAGGAGACACATCTCAGCTGCAAGGACAAATATAATCTCTAATGATAATGGGAACAATACATCAAGAAGATATGGTATTTATCAATATATATGCACCCAATCAGGGAACACCAAAATACATATAGCAACCACTAACAGAACTAAAGAGAGAAACTGACAAAAACACAATTACCGTAGGAGACCTAAATACCCCATTAACAGTTATAGATAAATCATCCAAACTGAAAAATCAATAAGAAAATTTCTACCTTTTATGACACATCAGAGTAAATATACATAATTGACATTTACAGAGCCTATCATTCCAGAACATCATATTACACATTCTTCTCCAGTGCACATGGCAAATTCTTAAGGACCAACCATATGTTAGGACACAAAACTAGCCTCAACAAATTTAAGAAAAGCAATATCATACCAAGCATATTCATCAATAACATTGCTTTGAAATTGGAAATGAACTGCAAAAAGAAAGTGGGAAAAACCACATATATGGTTAGCGGAGACTAAACAACATCCTCCTAAAGAATGACTAGGTCATAGGAGAAATAAAGAGAGAGATCAAAAGGAATAGAAAAACAAATGGGAATGGCAATATAGCATATCAAACTTTTGGGATACAGCAAAAGTGGTAGTAAGAGGGATTATATCATTACAAGCCTATCTTCAAGAAACAAGAAACATTCCAAATAAACAATCTAACATTACAACTTAAAGAACTAGACGAGAAGAACAAATGCAGGCCAAAGTCAACAAAAGGAAGGAAATAATAAAAAATAGAGCAGAATTAAATAAAATAGAGAACAAAAGACTATACAAAAAATAAATGCAATGAAAAGCTTATACTTTGCAAAGAAACAAAAGAGGAGAAATCACTAGACACCACAGAAATACAATAGGATCATACAATATAATTAAAGGATCATACAATATAATTAAAAATAATATGCCACCAAATTCAACAACCAAGAAGAAATAGATAAGTTCTTTGAAATATACAACCTTCCTGGACTGAATCATGAAGAACCTGAAAATTTAAATAGACCTATCAACAGTAAGGACATTGAAACTATAGTCAAAAGCCTCCAAAAAGTAGAAGTCCAGGACCAGATGCCTTCAACAGTGAATTATACCAAACATGCAAAGAAGATTTAATACCTCTCCTTCTCAAAGCCTTCCCAAAAATTGGAGAAGAGGCAATACTTTCTAACACTTTTTATGAGGCCAACATTTTCCTGATACCAAAACCTGGCAAGGATAACACACAAAAAAGAAAACTACAGTACAATAACTCTGATGAATACAGATGCAAAAATCCTAAATAAAATACTATAAAATCAAATACAACAGCACATTAAAAAGATAACACATCACAATCAGGTGGGGTTTATTCCAGGGACACAAGGATGATTCAATATATGCAAATTGATCAATGTGATACACAACACTAACAAAATAAAGGATGTAAATCATGATTATATCAATAAATGCAGAAAAGCATTTGACAAGATACAACATCCATTTATGATTAAAACACTCAAATGGGTATGGAAGAAAAGTGCCTCACTATAATAAAGGCCATACATATGTGATAAATTCTCAGCTAATATATTTATTGGTGAAAACTGAAAGCTTTTTTCTCTAAGATTAGCAACAAGACAAGGATACCCACTCTCACTACTGTTATTTGACATTGGTCCTAGCCATAGTGGTGTGACTAGTACTAGCCCAACACTCTAAAAATAAGATAGAAAATTAAATGTAGCAACTGTTGGTAAACATTGGATAAATGGGATAAAAGACTGCAATCCTTGAGAGATTGGGAATATGTGGAGTAATAACAGTACTAAAAGTCCTAGCCAGGACAATCAAGCAAGAGAAAGAAATAAATGGCATCCAAATTGGGAATGAAAAAGTAAAACTGTTGCTTTTTGCTGACAAAATGGTTTTTCTTTTTACATAGAAGCCCTTAAAAGTCCATAAAAAAAACTATTAGCACAAATCAAAACATACAGTAAAGTTACAGAATACAAAATAATGTACAAAATCCACTCTGTCCCTATATACTGACAATGAGATTTCAGCAAAAGAAATGAAAACAAAAATCCTTTTGCAATTGCAACAAAAATAAAATAGCTACAAATAAACAGCAAATACATACCTATAAACTGAAAACTACAGACATTATTACAAGAAACTGAAGAAGACAGAAAAATAGAAAGATATTTTGTGTTCATGAATTGGAAAATCAATGATGAACAACTACAGCCAAAAAACCAAAAACCCTGATTTTAGTATCTGTGAAAACATAGGTACTACAGTTGTGGACCTTGGTTTTAGAGAGGATTTTATGAATTTGACCTAAAAGGCAAGGGAAGTAAGAGCAAAAATAAATGAATGGGATTATGTTAAACTAAAAAGCTCTGCACAGTAGAATAAACTGTCAAGAAAGCAAAAAGGCAAACAACAAAATGGGAGAAGATACTTAAAAGAACAGCTCTGACAAGGGGTTAATATTCAAAAAATATAAAGAACTCATACAATTCAACAACAACAACCACAAATAAACCAATTAAAAAAATAAAAGGCAGAGCACCTAAACAGACACTTCTCCCAAGAAGACAAAAAAAAAAAAAATTGGCCAACAGATATATGAAAAGATGCCCAACTTCACTAGCTATTAAGGATATGCCAGTCAAAACTTCAATGAGACAGCATCTCACAGCTGTTAGAATGGCTATTATGAACAAGACAAGTACTACAAAGTATTGGAGAGGTTGTAGAGAAAAAGAACCCTCGTTCACTGCTGTTGGGAATGGAAACTGGTATAACTAAGGAAAACAGTATGGAGGTGCCTCAGAAAGTTAAGAACAGAGTTACCATGTGACCCAGCAAACCCTCTACTGGGTATCTACCCAAAAAATTTGAAAACATTTACTTATAAAGATATATGTACCCATATGTTCATTGCAGCATTATTCACAATGGCTAAGACATGAAAACTGAAATGTCCTTCTGTAGCTGATTGGCTGAAGAAGATGTGGTACATATGTACAATGAGTAGTATACAATGGTATACTACTCAGCTATAAGAAAAGATGAAATACTGCCATTTGTGGCAACATAGATGGACCTTGAGAATATCATGCTAAGTAAAATAAGTCAGATGTAAAAAAGTCAAGAACCATATGATTTCACTCATATGTGGGATAGGAAACTGAAAGCAACAAATGAACAAATAAGACAACAAAAATTTGTAGACCCATAACAATATGGTGATTACCAGAGGAAAAGGGGGACATATATGGTGAGAGAAGGAGATCTGACTTTGGGTGATGAACACACAATGCAATATACAGATGATAGATCAGAGAATTGTATACTTGAAACCTATATAATTTTATTAACAAATGTTATCCCAATGAAATTTGATAACACTTTAAAAAATAAAAAATTTCAAATTGTTATTAAAAATTGAAAAAAAGTTATAAAGAGAGGATTGATTAGATTTCTAAATGATATAGAGTAAAAATGAAGACCAGATATTTTAAATTAATATTCTCTGGCCTAAAAATCAACTGTTATTAATATAATTAAAATATAAAAAGTGTGAGGTGGACATATTACTAAAAAATTTGATGCTCAAAATTTCAAATAAGTGATCATACACCAGAGTTGAGGTAGGGGTGTTCTGATACTAAGACAGGAGATATGTCATTGGGTGGGGGGGGGGGTGCAAGGAGGTTTGTGTTTCTGATTTGGTAAGCAGGAACAGAAATTGAAATCTTTACTGGTATGTATACTATTAGAAATATGTATGTCCATGTATACATGCACACATATTTACATATGTGTTCATGTACATTTCTTGACTGACCTACTTTACTGTCTCTGTTTACAATGACCTAAAGATTCACTGATCAGTCCCTGAAAAATTCGGCTTCCTAAATACAGCAATATAGTTATTGTTTTTACATGACCTATTCTCCCAATTTATATATTGCAACCTTTAGTTTAATAGTACATACAGAGATTATCCAGAGCCCAAAACCACATCCACATTTAATTTGGAAAGGCCATATATCATATTCAAATAGCACACGGGATACTCTTAGATGGCTTTTTCATTACAAAATTATCATTTTGTTTCATATCTGTAAAACATATAGTGAAAATTAATAAAAGGAGGAAACTAGATTACAAGAAACAATTAATTAGTGTATTCCTACAGCTTTGTAGCCTCTGTGGGACTACTAAAAATAAAATTTGACATTGGTCCTACCCATGGAGGTGTGACTAGTTCTAGCCCATCCCTCTAAAAATAAAATAGAAAATTGCATGTGGCAACATGTGGCAATTGCAGTTTGTCCAACTGCAAACATTGGACAAATTGGATAAAAGACTGCAATCCTTGAGAGATTGGAAATACATGTAGTAAAACCCAGAAAAGTCCTGGCTTTCTGCCTGAAGGCATTTTCCAGAACACAGGATAGCGAAGGACAAGCAGAGCACTGTAACCTTGCTAAACTGAGGAAACACCGAGTGGAGATATGGGCTACTAAGATGGCTGGAGGTGACAGAGTAGGATTCTAGACAGAAAAGAGCTGAATAGAGAAAAAGCCGCAGAAATCTTCATGGAAGTCCCCTTAATTTGGCTATTTACTCAAAAGTCAGGAAAGCAGGGCCTCGGACTGATATTTGTACATTTACATCCATAGCAGCATTATTTACAATTACCAAAAATAGAAGCCTTACAAGTTGCTCTGGATACCCAAGTATCCATTGACAAATATATGGATAAACAAAGTGTGGTATATACATACAATAGAATATGATTCAGTCTTCAAATAGAAGGAAATTCTGACACATGCTACATGAATGAAACCTGAAGACATTATACTACATGAAATAAGCCAGTCACACAAGGACAAACACTCTAGGATTCCATTTATATGAGGTATCTAGAGTAGACATACTCATAGAGACAGAAAGTAGAATAAATGGTGTGGTCAGCCTTGGAGAAGAGGGAAATGGGGAGTTAGGGCTGAACAGACATAGAATTTCAGCTAGGGAACGTGGACATGTGGTAAATGGTGGTGACAGCTGCACAATAATATGAACCTAATGAGACTAAATTGTGCACTTAACACTATTTAAAACATTTTATATGATGTGTGTTTTATCATAATAAAATATTTAAAATTAATTTTTAATGACATGAAATATAAGTTTCTTTAAAAGTAATAGAATTTTTAATAGGGAATATTTAAGTTGTAGAAAGGGATTTGCCAGGCTGAAATGTACGAGTGGGCAAAAGTAGGTTTACATTTATACTACAAATAATACAATAATTAATTAATTAATTATACAAGAATAAACTGTGTTTCCTATACTCAGAACTATGAACCTACTTTACCCAAACCCTGTATATGCTTGCATAATAAAGATGAAGAAACAAGAGTTTCATCGGCATTTTATATTGAGAATAAAATACAATTGTTTGAAGTGAAATTTAAAAAGCACAAACATATTTAAGAAAGACCATGAGGAATACAAAAGGACAATTTTAAACATCTAAAACACTTGTTCTGTGTGCAACAGAGTAAGAGGTGAACATTAGAAGTAATTTAAATCTACATTTAATGTACTACTTCTTGAAACAAGTATATATTAAGTGCCCACTTTGTGACACACATCATTTTGGGGGCTAAGTATACAGAAATGGAGAATAAAAAGAAAACAGGGTACGGAAGAAGGAAGTGAGGCGTGTGAGAGAGACACTTTCTGGTAATAAGTGCTCTGGAGATAAAGGAGCAAAGCAGTGAGAGAGTGCTCAGAGTGGGTTACCACCACCAATGCGAGAACAACTCTCTCTTGGATTGTAACATGTGAGCAAAGATCCAGGATGGTAAGGAGAGAAGCATGTAAATAACTGAGGGAAAATATTCCAGATAGAGGAAAGAACAAATGTAAAATCTTCTTAAGCAGAAATTTGTCTTCCATGTTCTATAAGCACCAATAAACCAGAGTTACTAGACAGTAGTTTGCAAGAGGCCAAAAGGTTAGTGATGAGACCAGATTGACAGATGAAAGGCCAGAGCTCCATATACCATTGGAAGGACTTTTAACTTGGAGGGTAGATTTTTTTTCAAATTAGGGTAAAATAAGGTGAGAGCTTAGGGAGTTATTTAAAAAAATCACTGACTATTTAGTCAATGGTGAGTTTTCTTTTCTATTGATTCTTTTCTATTTTATTTTTATTGTATTTTTCTCTTTTTAAAGATTTTATTTATTTATTTTTAGAGAGAGGGAAAGGGAAGGAGAGAGGAAGAGAAACATCAATGTGTGGTCACCTCTTGCGTGCCCCCTCCTGGGAACATGGCCTGCAACCTGGTCAGGTGCCCTAACTGGAAATCAAACCAGTGACCCTTTGGTTCACAAGCTGGCACTCAATCCACTGAGTCACACCAGCCATGGTTATTTCCTTTTTTTAAATGCAGAATATTTATCATATTCCTTCCATTACCATTTAGTCTCTCTATATCCTCACTATTGTCCATGTTCATGAGTCCTTTTTCCTTTTTGCTTAATCCCTCCACCTCCTAATCTCCACTCACTAGCTGTCATCTGTTCTCCACCTAAGAGTCTATCTCTATTTTTGCTTGTTAGTTCAGTTTGTCATTAGATTCAACATGAGTGAAATCAAATGGTATTTTCCTATGCTCTTTTTCACTTAGCATAATGTTCTCCAGGTCCATTCATACTGTTTCAAAAGGTAAAATTTTCTCCTTTTTAACAGCCAAGTAGAATTCCATTGTGTAAATGGAATAGTTGTTTTATCCACTGATGTATTAATAGACAATTGGGTTGCTTCCATATCTTGGAGATTGTAAATAATACTGCAATGAACATAGAATTGCTTATGTACTTTTGAATTACTGTTTTGGGTTCCTTTGGATATATTCCCAGAAGTGGGATCACTGGGTCAAAAGGCAGATCCATTTTTAATATTTTTATGTATCTCCATAATGCTTTCCACAGTGACTGCACCAGTCTGCATTCATACAAATGGTCCAAAAGGATTCATTTTTCTCTACATCCCTGCCAGAACTTGTTTGTTAATTTATGGATGACAGCCATTCTGGCAGACGTGAGACAGTATCTCACTGTGGTTTTAATCTGCATTTCTCTGATGATTAGTGATGATGAGCATCTTTTCATATGTCTATTGGCCATCTGTATGTCCTGTTTGGAGAAATGTCTATTCAGGACCTTTGTCCATTTTTTAATTGGTGTGTGTGTGTGTGTGTGTGTGTGTGTGTGTGTGTGTTGATTTTTGTAAGTACTATATAAATTTTGCATATTAACCCTTAACAGATATATTGGTGAATATATTCTCCTATTCTGTGGGTTGTTTTATTTTGCTGATGATTTTATTTACTGTGCAAAATCTTTTTAGTTTGATGAAGTCTCATTTGTTAACTTCTTCTTTTGTTTCCCTTGCCTGGGGATATATATCCGATAAAAAATTTCTATGACCAATGTGCCAATGTGTGAGATTTTGCTGCCTGTGTTTTATTCTAGGGTTTTTATGGTTTCAAGTCTAACAGTTAAGTCTTTGATCCATTTTGAGTTTATTCTTGTGTTTGGTGTAAGAAGAAGCTCTAGTTTCATTTTTCTGCATGCATCTGTTCAATTTTCCCAAAACTGTTTATTGAATAAATTATCTTTAGCCCATTGTATGTGCTTGCTTCTTCTGTCAAATATTAATTGACTTTTTTAAAGGTGTGAGTTTATTTCTGGGCTCTTTATTCTGATACATTGATCTATGTGTCTGTTTTTATGCCAGTCAATGGTGAGTTTTGAGCTAATTTGATCTGTTTACATTTTTTAAAAAATTACTATTGTGTCGAGATCACATGACGGGATGTGGTGGGCAATGAAGACCAATCAGGAGACTACTATAACCATCCAGGAAGATACCGCGGTGATGTAAAAATGAGGGTAGAAGTGGTAAGTTGTCACTACCTTCAGGATATATTTTTAAGGCAGGTTTACAGGATACACAAATGGATTTGCTGTGCAATGTGACAGAAAAAAAAATCAAGGATATCCCCACGGTTATAATCTATGCAACTGGAAATAGACATTCACCATCAAATGAGGTGAGGAAGAGTGTGAGAGAAGTAGATTTGTGGGGGTAACATCAGAAACATTGTTTTGGACTTACAAGTTTGATATATAGAGTACTCAGTTGTATTTATGTATCTGGAAGCCATGGGAGGGGTCTGAACTAGAGATATAAACTTGGGAGTTGTCAGCATATGAATGGTGCTCAAAGCTGTAAGAGCGTATGAGATCCCTAAGCAATGGCTATAGAGGGAGGGGGCAGGGGACAGGAAGAGAGAGAAAGAGAATAAAAAAATAAAAATTAAGCATCGGAGCAGTTTGAAGTTGCAGACCACTTAAAAAAGCAGGCAGTTATTCACTTTTGAGTAAGTAAAAAAAAATACAGTTTAGAAGGAGTTGTGAGTATCAAAGGGAAGAAGTTATATTCAAGATTTCCTGAATGGTCATGAAGCACAGACCTGTGACAAGAAAGAACTGCAGTTTGAGAATATGATGCTATGATTCTAAGGCAATTCTTAGAAAAATCTCAAATTGGCTGTCATCCCAAGATATACAGAATTTCAGAGTTTATATGAGTTCAGCAAATATTTATGAGGTATCTACTAAATAATAGGCAGAGGGATGTGCAGAGTGAAATAACAGGTTTACAGTCCCTATACCTTGGAAGTTTACACACTAATAAAAGAAATAAGAGATATGCTCAGATAAGCTGTTTAATTCAGTATGTGAAAAGTGACTAAGAGAATAATTGTTAAGTGACTAAGAGAGCAAAGGAGGATAGATCCCTTTTAATTCAGTATGACTTAGGTCTATCTAACATTAAAAAAAAAAGCATGAACTCACTTAACTGAAAAAGATTCTATGATGCCACTAACTTTAATCTCAACATTGTTATAAGAATATAATATGTATTACAGCTCTACTTTCTGCTTAGGCTTCCCTTGTAGATAGACTGTTTACTTATGGTGGCTTCCAGAAAATCCAGATTTCTCTCTTCTTTGATTAAAATTCAACAGAGAAAAAGAGACTTTTTCCCCTCAAAAGCTCTAACTAGCAATCTGGGCCTGAGTCTCATGAATCTCAAGTTACGTGTTACCTATGAAGAAATCATTATGTCTGGGCCAAGAGTGGGAAAACATGGAGTGTGTTGCTTGACTTAACCATCTATCATTTACACAGGAGTTAAGGGTAGATAGAAGAATGATTTCAAAAGAATGCCAGATTACTATTATGGGAAAAAGAGAGGAAAAAGGGCCAAAAACCCAATATATATTATACATGTTATATATATATATATATATAT
Organism: Tonatia bakeri; assembly: GCA_004024845.1. Taxonomy (NCBI): domain Eukaryota; kingdom Metazoa; phylum Chordata; class Mammalia; order Chiroptera; family Phyllostomidae; genus Tonatia; species Tonatia bakeri. The sequence continues at coordinate 77,299 of PVIA01004622.1, forward strand.
ATATATATATATATATATATATATACACACACACACACACACACACACACGTCTATATATGTTTTATATATTATGAATTATTAAGTGTGTACAGATATAGATATGTAGATATATAGATATATGCATATATCCAGTAGGAACAGTTTATAAAGACACATTAAGAAAGTTGTAGAATTTGAGATGAGACCTTGAGAATTTACATAGATGAAAGCACCAGGAAAAAAGAAGACATTCCCAATCGAAGGAGTTATAAAGCAAAAGAAAAATGGCAAAAAGACTGAAAGCATGCTCAGAAATGATCAAGAGGCAATTCAACTAGGGGGTTGGATAAATACCTATGTATTGAAAACTCAAGTAAAATTATGCTAAAAAAAGTCCTTGACTGCCAAGGTAGAGGGGCTGGCAATTCATTTTATTATAGGAAGTAACATGATATGTTATTTAGAATGAATTTGCAACCAGTAACAAAAAAACATTAATAGCAGCTTATACCATAAAGCATTTATTGTTTACTTAAGAAGTCCAGAGGAAGGCATTTCCAAGATTTAAGATGTGAACCTCCTTCTATTCTATCATCATCTACATGGAGAATTTTGAGGATATGGCTTCATGAATCTTTATCTTTCTCAGGGAGAAAAATATATTCTAAAATTTCCCATTATAAATTTGATGACATCTATTTGGCCAAAGTTGGGCTGCATGCCCACCCTAGACCAATCACTGTCAAGGTTGAACAGGCTGCCATTATTAGACAAGATCTATCATGATTTAGACTCTGCATTGGACATTTTGCCCCTCTAACTCAATCACAGTTCTATTAGCAAAGAAAATAAAGCAATAGACAACCAATAGAAGGTACCACATGTTTGGAAAGATAAAATTAATCTGAAATTTGTGTACAGAATGGATGAGGAAGTAAGTTATAAAGGACAGTGATAAAGAGCAAATGGAGGCAGGGCATCAACCAGAGTAATGCCAGCAAGAAACTCTCTGAATTGTGCATAAGTATAACTTTATTGTGCATAAGTATAACCTAAGAGGACATAAACCACCATCTAATGTGAAGTTATAATAAAATAGAGATTCTTTTTGGTTTGTATTCTGCACTACCAGATTGTTAATTGCTTTAATTTCCTCATATCCCCAGGAGACCACTTGCAATTGTCTAATATGTCTCCCAATTTAATTTCTATTGGATACTTTTAAACCACCCTTCTCTACCATCCACCTGGCCTCTGGCTTCTCTGGCAAAGACACTGTAAAAACAGTCATATTTCCATATTTTGCATCTTAAAATTTCTTCACTTTCACCAGTTTAATGCAACATTCAGCACTTGGATTTTTGCCACCTTGGTTAATCCTTTCTGCTTGAGATTGTGACTCTTTCTTTAAAAGAAATGATTACCCATTGTGCAAATGGAGATTTGAAGCAGCAAATGATTTGACAGGGGCAAAAATGCTGTTATGAACAATACCATGGGGTCTGAGTAGCCAGCAAAATAAGCACAGATAATAAACATTCTGCTCTGTTCTGCTTTCTATTTTCACATAATATTTAAAAAAATCAATGATCATGGCTATGCCCAGATTCTGCATGCCTATCCTATGTTGTTGCTCCGTAGAGCTGCAACACATAGAACATTACTCACATAAGGCCCATGTCATTTTTAATCAAATGGGAATAAGGCTTCTGGAACCAGAGCTTACTGACTTATCCAGTAATTTGGCTCATATGTGCATTGCAGCACAATCAATCCATTTATTTTGCAAACACTTCCACATGTGCTCAAATACAGTTTCTTGAAACAAATGAATCTTTGCTTTCATAGAAGCAATCAGATTTCACCATTAAGCTTATTGAGTGAGTAATTTATGGGCACAAACCACAGACAGCTTTGTAGGGTGTGGCAAAATGACCTTCAATGAGCAAAGATTAACAACCAGAGGTTAAAACATGCAATGGGCAGCAGTCACATTACCATAAATAACATACATTTCTCAGCTGATATTTAAAAAAATGTGAATACTCACATATTTCTTAAAATAATACCTTCTACTCTTCTTTTTAATGGAAATTCTTCTTAATTTCATGACAAATGAGACTGCCCAAAACACTCATAACTACTCTGCAACATTAACCTCAAAGGAAGGTAATAAATTCTCCACAGGGAATCCTAGGTCCCTTAACTTCCTGATGCTTTATGTACTACAGTAATGCCAAAAACAAAAAACTTAGGTTCACTATTGAAGTCTCTTACTATTATTTTAAAAATATATAGGTCTCCACTGTTTTGGTTTTTGTTTATTTTCTTGAGAGCATGGAAATAAGCTCTAAAAAATGTAGAGCAAATATTAATTTTAATTATGTATTCTCTCAGAAAGATGGACAAATATATTTAATATAATAATTTCCTTTGCTGTATGAGTTTATATATAGTAAATATATATTTTATATTCCTGTAATGTATTTTATTTAATGTTTTACTTCTAGCAATTAAACAATACTATATCCCAAGTTGCTGCATAAATAAATATTTTTCTGCTAGCAATAAAAAACAGGAGATATAGAGCAAAATATGTCTTATATAACCACTTTTAGCTATATCTTGGGTTGAAATACTTATCCTATTTTTTAAAGCAGTACAAATAACTAAGATAGGGCTTTATAAATTATCAACAAGTTGGCAAACCAAAGCTTTATCCCAATGACAATTAAAATATACAAAAATACCTTTTACTAAATACACAGTACTTAGACTAAATATATATTTACTGAAGGTTAAAGAGATATTTTTTGTTTTGTTTTAATTCCTGTTGACAAAATACTCAATCTCCTAGTTTATATCATGAACACATCTTAAAGATAATTCAGCAGAAAACCTAACTACACCAAGCTGGAATAATTAAATATACAAATATATTTATTCCTTCAGCACAATGTCTGCAGACACTTAAATATTATTGAAGTTCTTTATATTGTGCATTTTTAAACAAAGATATCTACTGATCTAACCCACTTCCCATCAGAATTCACAAATCACTTTACTGCAGTAATTAGAAAGTAAAACTAAAGAGCAATTAAAGGTATTACTCATGTAATCTTCCAAGACACAGTAAAAGATGAAGAACTTTGACTAAAAGTACAAAAGAATGCTAAATCCTCTTGTTTGGACTACAAAGGATAAGCAATGGAATGAAGAAAAATAATTGGAAACTAGACCTTTAAATGTGTTGTTTATAATGATCACTTTTCTTTATTTAAAACAACCAAATTGCATTTATAAAAGTGAATAAAATAAAAATATATAGAAGGGCAAGTTTAATTGAACCAAAGCACTATTGGCAATCTACATTTTCAAACAGGCTTGATGCTCAGATGGTATAGTAACTACTATATTCATTTTAGACATAGTTCATCAGTTAGAAATCTTTTAATTTTCTTCTCTATCCATGACCTTTAACACGTAGTGACTCAGACACTGAGGGCCAATTTGCTCTCCCTCTCTTATGCATGTTTTATATTTATGAAAAGAAGTATCAACATCAATCTGTACTCAAAATACTGAAGGAAATTTAACACATAAAATATATTAAATTACTTCAAATCAACTCAGGACTCAGCATAGATAATGCACAGGAGCGCGCACACACACACACACACACACACACATATATATATCTTATTCATTAAATAGATATTTATTGTGTAACATATACAGAAAACTCTACAAGCTTAGAAGAATATAATGATGATAACTACTCTCAAAAAATCTTTCATCTCACTCTCAATTTTATACGTGCCCCCTTCACACAGTTTTTAAAGTTTTGTGCAGTTTAAAGTCCTTAAAACAACAGCCAAAAATGCAATTAGTATAAACAAATATTTTACAGATTTTAAAAATATTATAAAAATTATTTTTTTTAAATTAGCCTTGCACTCTGCTTGGGTGATCAGATACTAAGGAATCAATCAACTTACTGCTTTATTTTATGGTTCCCTCAAGCCTCCACAAACATCCACTCAGTTCTCACTCTATTTCTTTGACAGTCCTTTTTAAACGCCTACCTTAGCTTCTGTACTCCAAACCCACTACTCAAATGTTGCTGTCTCAGTTGCTCAAAATCGATTTTCTTCACTTTGGAACTAGTTCTTGAAATTCAAATAGTCATGATCACAAACCAAATTACTATCTACATGCCTGCTGTACTGGGAAGTAGGACAACTACTTTCTAGAATCATGGTTTTGGCACTTTCAAAATAATCTGATATTTATGTATCTTAAGAACTATAGGTCTCAATTTCAAATAAATTGAGTGAGGGACCTCAAATACATAATATCAGATATGTGGTCTTTTTACATTGAAAACAAAATATTTCAGTAGAACGATAATCTATACAGAAAATAAGCAAACATAATGTTCTTGTAGCCACTGAAAGAGCTTTCTCTGATAAATAAAAATATTTTAAACTGTTCAGATTTATTTTGAGTTGGCTTTGGAATGATTTAAAAATCATGAAATATGCAAGTCCTGTTCTAGTCCAGCTGCTTAATTTTTCAGGATTATTTATAAACCACTTTTGTTCAATAAATAAAATTACCTTCCCTGCTAAATTTAAATTTCTAGACACTTCCAAAATATATCTGAAACCAGCAACTATTTTTCTCATTTGCTTCTGGGCATATCTTCAAAAACTTATTGTGATGTCTCAGAGATTTGATCAAGCATGTTTTAGTCATTTGTTTTTCCACTATAGAGGCATCTGATTTCCAGAAGACAGTATGTCTGCCTAGTTATGTACAAACGTGCCCCAACCCAAGAGGCATGAAATGGTTAAATGGCAAAGTCCTAAGCAGCTGCAGCCAACAGTGATATATGACATGGTAGAAGGAATAACTTTACAGGCATTTCTTTGATTAACGGGCTGAGAGATATCAAAGTAGGCATTGTTCCCTTTCTGCCAGAATTCAGACTGGGCTAACACTGGTGGTCAAACTTAGACGATCATCAGAACCACCTGGGCATTTTGAACCGAGATTCCTGGGCTCCATGCCCAGCAATTTGTCTCGTAGGTCTAGGGACTAGAAATCTGTATATTTTTTTAAATAAAGCTTCCCAGTTAGAAAGTTTCTCCAATTTCATGCTGAGGCAGCATTAGAATAAATGATAGAACCAAATATGTTGGATTCAGTACTTGGGCCCAATCCTGGTCATGGCACTTTGAACTTGTAACTTTGGGCTCTGTATTTAATCTCTCCTTGCTTCAGTTTCCTTGTCTAGAAAAAAATGAGGTTAATTTTAATATTTATCTCCTTAGGTTATTATGAATATTAGGCAATTACTACCTTATTACTCAAAGAGTGGCCAGCAGATCATATCTATATAAAAAACATATATAACATATATTGTATATACACATATACATATATACACATATATGGTATATATGATATATATGAGTATTTATATATACTCATACATATATTACTTTATTGATTTTTACTATAGTTTATTTAATTTTATATAGAAGTAATTTTTTAACTAACAATTTTGGCTGTCTTTATATCCATGTAAAGAAACAATTCAGATGTTCGTATACAGAAATATCTGAATTCAGAGGACCCAACTGATCAATATTCTGACCGAAGAGTAAGTAAATCATGTAAATCAGCAACCCTTACAGAATAGGTGAAAACTAGGTCTATTTTATTTTGATTTTTTGATGTGAAATGTGATGAAAGAATGTAAGTGGTGACAATGTGAAAACCACTGATAAAAACCTTCTCTCCTTCCCTCTACTTTTCACTGTTCCTTATAAGGAAAGAAACTGCATTCCCAGGCAACTACTGTGGGCCATTCTGCAATAATAGCAAAGAGCCTGAACTTCCTTCCCTTCCAGTTCTTGTGGGTAAGTAACACAGTATCTAAGAACAAGAAGAGACAAAGTTGTATGTATGTGAGAGGCAAACCTATGTATTGAAGAGAGTTCTTCAATTGAGTCATGGTCAAGAGCCCATACTCTAGACTCTAGAGCAGCAGCCCACAACCTTTTTGGCACTAGGCACTGGTTTCATTTGTGGGGTAGGGCCAGGGCGGTGGGGGAAGATAGGAGGCAGAGTTCAGGCAATAATGCAAGCAAAGCTTCCCTACCTTGTGGACTGCTCACCGCCTGCTGTTCATCTGGTTCCTAAGGGCCTCAGACTGTGCCACTGGGGACTCCTGCTCTAGAGCTTCAGTAACCAGGTCCAATCCTGGAGATGCCACTAATGAACTTGTGACTATAGGCTGTGTTTAATCTTGTTTTGCATCAGTTTCCTTGTCTGGAAATAAGAGGTTAACTTTAATATCTATTTGATTAGGTTATTTTGAATATTCAGTGATTACTACCTTCATTTTTAAATTATTTATTTATTTTTAGAGAGGGAAGTGAGGGGGGGAGAGAGAGAGAGAGAAACATCAATGTGCGGTTGCTGGGGGACATAGCCTGCAACCTAGGCATGTGCCCTGACTGGGAATCGAACCTACGATGCCTGGTTCGCAGCCCGCGCTCAATCCACTGAGCTACACCAGCCAGGGCGATTACTACCTTCTTACTCAAGGAATCGTCAGCAGATCAGCAGTGCTGCCTCTACCTAGAGCTTGTCAGGAATGCAGAATCTCAGGCTCTGTCAAAAACGTGCATTTCTAATAAAATTTTTATATTTGGCATATGACACTTTGTGAAGCACTGATTTAAGACATGTGAAGGTCTTAGAATGGCAAGTACTTTATAAATTTGCTATTATTACTTTAAATCTAAACATTAAATAATTTCAAGATCTAAAAACTCGGCAAATAGATAAAAGACCTGATATAAGAAGCATCCAGTTGAATCTGTGGAGGACAAATCAGAATGAAATGGAGACCAGCTTAGATCAGAGAAGAACACAAGTGGCTGATGCAAAACTTTAAAGAGAAGAAAATGTACGAAGAACCACAACAGAAATGCTCGTCTAGCAAGTTCCCCTCACAGTTGTCTTTCTAGTGAGAGAAACAGCAAATCCAACACATAATCACACTGTGGTCAAAATTTATTTTTTTAATTAATAAAGTTATATAAGTTTCAAGTATACAGTTACATCATGTGTACATTGCAAAGTCCAATCTTCTTCCATCACCATTTCTACTCCCTTTACTACTCCTAAGGTAATCACCACACTGTTGCCTGTGTCTATGAGTTTTTGTTGGTTTGTCCTTCTTGTTTGTTCATTTACTGCGTTCAGTTTTATATTCCACATATGAGTGAAATCATATGGTTCTTGGCTTTTTCTGTCTGACCTATTTTGCTTAACATGACATTCTCAAGATATATCCATGCTGTCACAAATGGCAGTATTTCATCTTTCTTTATAGCTGAGTAGTATTTCACTGCATATATGAACCACCTCTTCTGCATATATGAACCATCTATTGAAAGACAATTCAGTTCTTTTCACATCTTGTCATCATGAATAATGCTGCAGGGAACATGAAGGTGCATATATCTTTACAAGTAAATATTTTCAAAATCCTCTCATAGAATGCTTCTCCAAACAATCCATATCTGAACTGAATTTTAAAGACATATAGACAAGTAAGAGGGCATGCTAAGGTTTGATGACCTCATGTGCAAATGCATGAGGTCTTAGGACAGGTAGTACATAGTTGCTGAATTTCATGGTCTCTATACTTTGAGTGTGGAAAGAAGTAGCTTTCAGTTTATAAAGGGTAAAACCAGAAAAGGCTGTTAAAATATTGCACAAGTCTGAGCCTGTCTTTCAGAGACCCAGTCCTGTTGTTTGGGGTGAGCCCAGGGATCTGCCTTTAGAGAGCTGTCCACCATTCTCGAATATTTGAGAGGACATGATGCTGGTGAGTGGCCGGATCATGGAATGGTTTTTGTTCCTTTTGGAGGGTTATGAACTGAGAACTGGACCAAATGAGCTGCCACTGAAGGGTTTCACTAGTGAAGTTCTCACACTATTTTTTAAAAAGTGGATAAGTCTGAAGAAAATGTGACAAATTAATATTATGAATTTAATTATAAAGGGACATTTAGGCTGTTGGCTTTGGCTCCTGTGCTCCAGATGTGCTATGCAACCTGGTACAAGTCATTTTAAAGCTCTGTGCCTCAGTGTGCCCATCTCTGAAATGGCTCAGATAATGGAGCAGTTGTGAGGACTGTGAGATACTTACAACATTTCTTCACATATAGTACACTTAGAGTAACCATAAATGTTCAGTCATCATCCTTGCCATCATCGTCATGCTACATCAGACTTCACACAGCAGAGGTCTAAGAAAAATGCATTTGTCCCAATGCATTTTTACATGAAACATAAAGATATATTTAAAATTGTGTTAATAATCTGACATGCATAGATGAGTTCACATTTATTTAAAATTTCTCTACCCATTAATAAAGTAGAAATATTTACTTGTACAGGGCTTTCTTTTAGCTTATGAAGCACAGACTGGTTCAGTGATGTAACATCTAGTCAGAAAGAGGAGTGCTGTAAAGCAGCAGTACTTGAAAGATCTCTTGGGGCCAAATGTGCTCTTACTCAAGCCAGAGTCTGCCCTGAAATGGTGCATAGACTCTTGACTTAAAGAAATAAGCACAGAAATGTCTGAAACACTTTAGTACAGTTACCATGGCACAGAGAAATTAATCCCTCTCTGTTTAAAAATAATCAAGTACAAGAATAGGTTAGGCAAGCTCTGGCTCATTATAATGATAGACGCATAATCTAGGAATTCACAATCAGTCTGTGCATTCATTCTTTTTTTGGCATCCTGCACTTAACACAATACCGATAAAAGACACTGAGCATTGGTAGGTTTTAAATATATCAGCAATGGGCATGTCCATTCTATAGTTAGCAGCACTCTGAATCATCTTGACCATTAATGATTGATATTATCAGAAATATCTATAAAATAATTTATTATCCAATGACTAGACATCTTAAACTAAAATTAGTATCAGTATACTTTTCCCTTGATAGCTCTGAATTTGGATAAAATATACAACAAAATATGAATATCTAGAACTACAAAAATAGTGATATAGAATTTGAAATTAATGTTTATTGATTTAACTCAGACCTTTTCAAGGACACAACTTATTTTAAATTTACTGTTTTGGGGGGGACTGAACAAAATCTGAGTGTGTGTGTGTGTGTGTGTGTGTGTGTGTATATATTCTGTAGAGTTGGAATTCTAGTAACTAGAAACTTAGAATAAATATAAAAGGATGTTGTTTGGATACCATACAGGTTGAAAATTAAATGGTTTTTGAATTATAGTCAATGTTGATGGACATCCTCAGAAATTACTATGTAATCCTTTCAAAGTAGAAAGTTTTAAAGCAGTAATTGAGTAAGTTCAATCCAACATAACCTGTTCTATTCTAGAGTACTTTTGTACCCTCCCTACTCGTCCTTAGAGAACTATGATCTCTGCTTACCCCTGCTCTCTGCAGATTAACTTCACCTGGCCTTGCAGAGCTCAACTGAGATCACTTCCCCATGTGACCACCCACCCCTGACCTCCAGAAGCAGATCAAATCCTCTCCTGTAGACTCTCCTCACACAAAACACTTCTTTCTAGCACTTGTCACCTTGTCATTGTACAGTGTGTGTTCATGTGTCTGCAACATTTATATGTGTGTGTTTAAAGTATGTCTCTCCCCTGGCTCCATAAAGATAGAAACTAGACTTATCAGTACTAGCTTCAGTTCCTATCACTCGCAAAACACTTCAATCCTGGTTAAATAAATGGTACATTTTTAAAGTAACAACTGCCATCCTTTTTACAATTGAGTATCAATTGGAAAGAAGTGGTCTGAAGCCAAACAAAAGCCTTAGCACTTCTGACCCTTCCCATGTGACACCAGCCTACTACTTCTATTCTTCTTTATTATCATTTTATGATAACCAATATTTATGTGAGCATACCCTGTTTCAGTGACTGTGTAAAAGACTTAGGTTCACTAGTTTGTTAAACCTGACAACAGACCTCCTGGTTAGATACAGTCCTCACCTGGTGGGGAGATGGAGACTCCAATAGGCTAAATAACTTGCCTTGTAAGACCTGCTCCAAACCTGCCCTTTCGTACTTTTTAACGTTAGGCTAGGAGATAGCAAAATACATTTCTGGATTTCTGCCAGAACCAGTTCAACAGAGTATTTATAATAAAATAAATTGTGAAAAGAACACACAATCATGTACTGATAGGATGTTATCCTTACTTTTATCAAAAACATCATAATGAAGTATCAAAACTCAGATGCAGAGATATCACTACATATGTGCACTGACTTTTTCTGGAATATATTTATACAAATACCCTATTAAGTACCTAACTTAATTTAAAATAAAATATGTACTTATAGAGACTTTATATTAACAACCATTCTCCAGTATATGACTGAGACTAATTTGCCCAAATCATTTGGAGCTTTTGACACTGTTTCTATTTTAGGAAGTAAAACCTGGTATTACTGTGGTCATACCAAAAATTAATTCCCAATATAAAAGATAAAAATATACTACTATAAATGTCAATAGACACAATGAAAGTTCAGATTCCATAATGCAGATGTTGGATTTCAATGACTCAAAATGCATTTCCTAGAAAATAAGTAATGTCACAATAAAACATTAAAATGTAAATTTCTCTAGAACTCTTCACCATTCAGGATTTTAATGAAGAACATGGAAAAGAAGGAATCTAATATGTAGACTCTAAGTGATTGTTGGAAAGAAGGTACAAGGGAGGTTGCTTGATCCTACTCCTTTGGTATGGACGTGAAGAGTTGGTCTCAGAGAAAGGAAATTATTATATCATTTGATTAAATATAAAATTAGACCAGATTTTACATATGTGACCAGCCAACTAATTATTTGAAAGCATACATATTTTTGAACTCATCATTTGCCTGATGTTACAAGTTTACCTTTCCCTGAACAATAGCAAAAATTAGTGAGTTCCTCCACCAAAGATTCTGAAAAGCCAGATCAATCTTGATAAAAAAGAACAAAGTTGGAGGTATCATGCTACTCAATATCAAACTACACTACAAGGCTATAGTAATCAAAACAACATGGTACTGGCATAAAAACAGACACACAGATCAATGAGATAGAATAGATAGCTCAGAAATAAACCCATACCTATATGGTCAATTAATACTTGACAAAACATGCAAGAACATACACTAGGATAAAAACAGTGTATTCAATAAGTGATATGGGGGAAAATGGGCAGATATATGCAAAATATGAAACTAGACCACCTTCTTACACTATATGCAAGAATATACTCAAAATTACATAAATATTTAAGTGTAAGGCTCAAAACCGTAAAACTCCTAGAAGAAAATATAGCTAGTAAGATCTCTAACATTTCTCATAGCAATATTTTTTTTAATATATTGTCTCAGGAGAGGGAAACAAAAGAAAAAATAAACAAATGGGACTACATCAAACATAAAAGTTGTTTGCACAGCAAGGGAAACCATCAAGAAAACAAAAAGGAAACCTACTAAATAGGAGAAGATATTAATCAATGATACATCTGATAAAGAGTTAATACCCAAAGTTTATAAAAAACTCATACTACTCAACACCAAAAAATAAAAATTAAAAAAGGGCAAAGGGCTTCAATAGATAGTTCTCCAAAGAAGAGATACAGATGATCAGTAGACATATGAAAAGATGCTCAACATCACTAATCATCAAAGAAATGCAAATTAAAACTACAATGAAACATCACCTCACACCTGTCAGAATGGCTATTGTCAATAAATTAATAAATAAGAAATAAAGTGAAGATACAAATAAGTGAAGTACATACTGTTTTCATGGATAGGAAGAATTAACATTAAAATGTCCATACTACCCAAAGCAGTCTATAGATTCAATGCAATTTCTATCAAGACTCCAATGACATATTCCACAGAACTACAAGAAATATTTCAAAAATGTATATGGAACCACAAAAAGCCCTGCATACCAATAGCAATCCTGAGAAAGAAGAATAAATTTGGAGAAATCATGCACCTTAATATCAAACTATACTATAAGGCCATAGTTATCAAAACAGCATGGTACTGTCATAAAAACAGACACATAGATCAATGGAATAGCCCCAAAATAAACTCACACCTTTACAGTCAATATTCAACACAGGAAGCAAGCACATACAATCAACTAAAGATAATCTATTCAATAAATGGTGTTGGGAAAACTGGACCAATATATGTAAGACGAATGAAACTAGACCACCTTCTTACACCACATACAAGAACAAATTCAAAATGGATCAAAGACTTAAATGTTAAACCTGAACATTAAACATATTTAACATTGAACATTAAACATGTTAAACCTGAAAACATAAAAATCGTAAAAGAAAACATAGGCAGCAAAATCTCAGATATTGCTCATAGCAATGTTTTATTGGATATATCTCCCCATACAAGGGAAACAAAGGGAAAAGTAATCACATGGGACTATATCAAACTAAAAAGTTTTGTACAGCAAAGGAAATCATCAACAAAATAAAAGACAACCCATGGAATGGGAGAACATATTTGCCAATATATCTGATAAGGGACTAATATCCAAAATTTATAAAGTTCTTATAAAACTCAACACCAAAAAAAAAAAAAAAAAAAAAAACCCAACTAAAAAATGGGCAGAGTACCTGAATAGACACTTCTCCAGAGAGAACATACAGATGGCCAATCAACATATGAAAAGATGCCTAAAGTCACTAATCATCAGAGATATGCAAATTAAAACCACAGTGAGATACTACCTCACACCTGTCAGAATAGTCCCCATCAATAAATCAACAAACAGCCCTGGCGGGTGTGGCTCAGTGAATTGAGTGCGGGCTTTGAACCAGGCATCGCAGGTTCGATTCCCAGTCAGGGCACATGCCTGGGTTGCAGGCCATGTCCCCCAGCAACAGCACATTGATGTTTCTCTCCCTCTCTCTCTTTCTCCCTCCCTTCCCTCTCTAAAAATAAATAAATCTTTAAGAAATAAAAATAAATCAACAGACAACAAGTGCTGATGAGGATGTGGAGAACGGGGAACCCTTTGCACAATTAGTGGGAATGCAGACTGGTACAGCCACTTTGGAAAACAGTATGGAGATACCTCAAAACATAAAAAATGATCTGCCTGTTGACCCAGCAACCCCACTTCTGGGAATATATCTGAAGGAACCCAAAATACTAATTTGAAAGAACATAAGCACCCCTATGTTCATTGCAGTGTTATTTACAATAACGAGGATATACAAGCAATCCAAGTTCCCATCAGCAAACTAGTAGAAGTGGTGGTACAAATACACAAGGGAATATTACTCTGCCATAAAAACAAATGAAAGAAATGTCACCATTTGCAACAACGTGAATGGATCTAGAGTCTATTATGCTAAGTGAAATAAGTCAATTAGAGAAAGACAAAATTCATGTGATTTAACTTTATGTAGAATCTAAAGAACAAAATAAATAAACAAAATTGAAACAGACTCAATCAGAGAACAGACTGATGGTTGCCAGAGGAGAAAAGCGTTGGAATCTGGGTGAAAAAAGTGAAAGGATTGAGAAGTACAAATGGGTAGTTACAAAATACTCATGGGGATGTAAAGTAGAGCATAGAGGACATAGTCAATAATACTGTAATAACTATGTATGGTGGTGGCAGGCGGGTACTGGAAATATTGGGGGAACAATTTGTAACTATATGATTATCTAACTACTATGCTGTACACCTGAAACTAATACAAAATAATACTGAGTGTAAACTATAATTGAACAATAAAGATGCATAAGAGGAAAAGAAACTAATGGGTTCCTTAAATATCACTGCATGTGTTTAACAAAAAAAATTAAATGCATATTCTTTCCTGTATGCTCAGTTTACAGGAAGTGCTAGTCTTTATTACACTAAAACTTCCCGGCTATCTCTGAATTTTTCTAAAGCTAACATGACAGTGGGAAATGCTGAGTGATTTCTCCAGATAACATCTCATTTCCATTTCATTGCAGCATCACTGTATACCTTTTAGAAGGGAAGAAAACAACAATGTCATAAGTTCACAAGGACATTACTAATGTTCTTTTTCTGACTTTATATTCTGTAGAGCTAAATTCAATTTGGCTCCTTGTATATTCTAAGATAGATGTAATCATTCTCAATTTGTATTGTCCAATATTCTACAACTGCACCTTTGACTTCAACCAGCTTATCAAAAGGGAATAGTACTCTAAAGCTCCTCAAGTGAAAAACTGGAAGGGAGCAAAGGGAGAAAAATTGGGAAAACTGTAATAGAATACACAATAAAATATTTTTTAAAACTAGCAAGAAGTACATTGCTTCTATAATACCAAAATATAAAGTGGCAGCCCTGAAATCATGAAATCAGACACGTTCATACACATGCCTATGCACACGTAATCACCCACTACTCAGTTATACAGGACACATTTGTCAGCTTAGCCTCAGAGTGCACACTAGAGAAAATACATTTGTACAGGAGTTGCTGACCTTCAGACAGTTATTAGTCTGGCCTAAGAATGATCACATTTTTAGTTCCCTCAACCTGGAAGTAACACAACGCCCCAGGATATGGTTAAAGTTAATGGGTATTATTACAGCCATACAACATATTCTTTATGTCAGTAATAAGCATATTTTAGAATATAAGAGTTTGTGGGGGGTTTGTGTAAATCAATTTGGTCATGATTTAAATCAAATAAATTGTATCAAACTTACTTTCAAGATGGTTAAGTGAGAACTGTGAGAGTTGCTACACATAAACGTGTTTAAATAACCTTTTGTTGTTAAGTAACTGCACTTACATTGTTTCCACTGCACAGGGAATAAAAACACTGGGGGCCTTGCCAGACAGCAGAAAATTAACATGTAAGAAAAGAAAGAAAAATGTTTAGGGTTATTTTGATTGAACAAAACTTTTAACAATCGATCAGATAAAAAACAACTTTTAGTTGTAGCTCAAAAGCTTTGAAAGAACTATTTTCTGCTAGCATTTCTTTACTACTCTATATATGCTGGTTTTCATTTAAGAGAATGGAAAGGCTAAATGTTGCAAGCAGGTTTTTCAACATGGCATCAACATTCCATTTGACTCCTATCATCTCATATAAGCAGACCTTTCCAAGCTCCGATAGTAAAATCTTTAAAGGTGATGCTGAAAGGTTAGAACAATACACACACATATACCACATATTACTTTTTCTTACAGCAGGCAGAAAAGTCGCTAAAACAGGGAATTAAATTTCTGACAACTGTTTTTTTGTTTGTTTGTTTGTTTTTTCCCAGCACGCTGGTCTCCCACTTCCAGCTTGGGAAGAGGACTCCAGGAGCTCCAAGTGAGTGTCCAGGAAGCAGCAAGAGTGGCCACAATTCAGGCCTTTTTTTTTTTTTCAATTTAAATGCAAACTTTTATTTTATTTAATTACTTTTTGCTTTAAATTTTGTTTTGTTTTTTTCAATGAGTCTACTTTTAATGTTATTTTGTATTAGTTTCAAATGTACAGCATAGTGGTTGGACAATCATATCATTTATAAAGTGACGCCCCTAATATTTCCAGTGCCCACCTGGCACTATATGTAGCTATTAAAATATAACTTACTATTCCCCTATGCTGTACTTTACATCTCCATGACTATTTTGTAACTACCAGTTTGTATATCTTAATCCCTTCATTTTTTTCACATGGCCTCCCATGCCTCCTCTCTTTGGCAACCATCACTCTGTTCTCTGTACCCAGAACTCAGGACTTCATGAGACTATATGCTTAGCTTTCCTAAGCAAGGTTATCTCTTTCAAGAGGCTTGTGACAGAAGTCTAATTATTTAGGGACAAATGCTATATGTCAGGATCCAGAGGTCCACAATTGCTTTAGAATAGTTTAAATGTACTATCTTATAACAAATAAAATTCAAATAAACATTTAAATCATTATTCCTTTTGGAAGGAAGCATACTTTACACAAAAATTCAACATTGGCAATTGTTGCATTATCAGAATTAAAGAACATTCTTAAAGTAATAAATTAGAGGTAGTTCCTTACAAACACAATTTTAACAACCTGTTCAAAAGACGGTTAGGTTAATTATACCTGATAAGGACCCCCAAACCCTGAAGTCTCTAGGGAAGTGCCACAAAGTCTCCCAGAACACTGCACAAGGCACTTTCCAGCATAGTCCAAGAACACACACCCAGAATTTCAAGTCAAACTCTTGCAAACATTGGGAAACTAAATATCAGTTTGGGGACAGAAAGCTCTAAAAACTCTCTAGATTATAAGGTACAGTGTACCTGAGAGACTAAATGCCAACATTAAGAATCTTTTTCTCCAGTCCTAGCTTAGCTCTTGCCACTTATTTACCTTGTAGCTTCTGGCACATCTCATGAACTCTCTACACTTCAATTTCCTCAAATGTAAAATGATGATAACAAGGTCTAACTCACAAAATTGTGAAAATTAAAACAAATTATATACTTTAAATATCTTTAAAAACATTACATCCCCATGTTATTGTGAGATATTGCTTATTAAATGGGATTGGGAAAAAAGAGGAAAACTTAAATAATCATGAAATGCTCTATAATTTGTCATAAGGTAGTAAGAAATACTTCTACAAAAAGCATTAATCCATCCTCTGTATCAGTTAAGGTAATAGTCCTCAGGATAGCTGACACCAGAGAGAAGAAATCAGGTTTAGGGTGAGGCTAAATATAAACCTTTTTGTCAAAAAGTATTTACTATTAAATAAATACTCATGGGGATCAAAATGAACAAAGCATTTGTAAGGACTGGACAGATAAATCTGATTCTTTCAAGATCTGTCTTTTGCCTTAAGCCCTCATAGCTGCTGCCAGTCAAAACATTTATCAAACTGAAGATCTTACATGCATAGACCTCAGTACATTTTTTATTGTTGACACCATTACATATGTCCCCCATTGCCCCCTCCTTTGCCCCCCTCCACCCAGCAACCCCCACCAGCCTTTACCACACTGTTGTCTGCATCTGTGGGCTATGTATACACACATGTATGTTCTCTGGCTAATCCCTCCCAGTCCCTCCTCCCCTCTGCAATCTGTCAGAACATTTTTATTTATAAATTCAGACAGGAACTCAGACTTCTATAACCTAAATTTTAAGCAATAAATATGTAGACCATAAGTCCACATGCAGATTGAATAATAAACAAATCCTTTATTTTCTGTGTTTCCTGTTTATCTAAATATATTAAGAATTATTTTCTCCATTTTTTATTGTTGTTAAAGTACAGTTGTCTTGATTATCCCCCAACTGTTCCCCGCAACCCCAGCCATCTCCACTTCCCACCCTTGATCCTACCCACCAAAACTCTGTTATAAAATAAAAGTAGTGTAATGTCACTTCTCAACTAAGTAGAAATAGCTGTTTGCCATCAAAGTTAATACTCCATAGTTAAATTCAGAAAATGATTATTTAATTTTGAAATAGTGTTATCTATGTAGAACAACTTTTTGAATCACAATATTTATACAAGCCTACTTACTGGTATGCCAATGTATTAGACTCTGTTTTCTGGAAACTGTGATAAGAAATTCATGGTGAAAGCTCTGATGTTTGTATATGAAAGATCTTGTCAAGATCACCAGGTATAAATGAGTTTCGTGTTATCTCCTGGCTCTCTTGACCGGGAGAGCCACTGTTGCCATTCTTTCACAGTGTACAGTGGATGGTGTTCAAGAGCGCCACTGGCACTTCCTCCTCAGTCCCCTAACTACAGGGTTCTTCTGGGACAGAGCTGACCATTTCCCTCAACCTGCAGATGTTCTCTTGGAGCCCCACTATGGCAGGTTTTTACACAGCAGGTCAACTTCTAGAGGTATTCAAACAGCTAATGTTTGTACCTCCTTCTTTTGCCAGGTTTAACACATGGGGAACCCAGGTGTCCTAGCTCCCTAGTTATCATTCCACAGGAAATTTAAGAGAGATGGAAGATGTTTTGCCATTCTGCAATTTCTTGACATTTCTTTCTCCAGTGGTACAAAGATGGGTCCAAAGGTTCTGGACCTCAACAAATACCCACACTGAGGGAAAATCAGATTCCAGTCCCTGTAGCTTGTAGAAACCTCCAATCTTAAGTTGAGAAAAGGAGAAATAACAAATAAATGTCTTTTAATAAGCACTCTTTTTTAACTTTTTCTCCATAAAAATATTTTTATCCACATTTCTCTCTGTCCCTCTTAATGAAGGGTGAAAGGTAGGCCTTCCTCAAAACTTGATGAAGTTTGAAGGGTCTTGAACTACAAATCCAATTAATTGGGATTTTGCTTTCTTTTTGTCCATGAGCTGTCTCCATAGTATTCCCTACCAGATGTAGATATGAGGCCAATTCTTTTGATTCTTATAAATATTCACAGAATTGAACAATTAATTTATGATAAATGGTAATTAGTCTACTTAATGCAAAATTAAGTCAAGAGAAAAAAGTACCCCAGGATCCTAAGTGTCAAGAAAAGTATAATTGTGTAGAAGCCTCTACAATTCCAAAATTAATTCTGTTGTTGAATTGTTCCAATTACTCATTTTAGAGGACTAAGATGGATGCAGTCAAAAGGCCAATTCTGGGGGTTCATTAAGGGCATAAGTAGCCTACTTTAGGTAAGCAGAAGAAGCACAAATGTACACAGAAGAACCTTAACATTAGTAAGTACCACAACTCAACAGGAAGAGTTGGGGAGCCTCTGAAGAGACCTGAAGGTAAAAGTTAACATATACCAGTCAATTACCTGCAGGTGGACTTTCTGCAAAATTCCATAGAAGACAGCCAGTAACAAATTCACAAGACAATCCTAGTAAAAGCTGAGCTGGGCAGCTCAGATCAGCATTCTGAACAGCTACAACAAGTCTCAAACGCTATTCCCTTAATCATGCAAGCAAGAAGGCCCGATCAGCAAATGCTGAGTCAGCAGAAAAGGGATGGAGGACAGGCTCTGGCACATCATACACACTGTTGCTATGATATAGGACTTGAACCCAAGGCCTTGAACTTGGCTGAAGAAGGTCTGGCACTTTTTCCATTATGTTGCTTAAAAACTTCCCAGCACAAAGGCCAGATTCCTGTATCAGAAACTGATGACTCTCCTTGCTAGATTCTTACCCCTGATTTTAATGGGTAACTGCATACCAATAGCCCCAGAAAATGTTGTTCCTTATAGATGACATGGTCTTGCTATTCAGCTATTCATTGTTTTCTGCTCAACACAGACACAATTTGTCCATTGTTGGTGGAAGTAGAAATGAGTACCTGTAAAACAACTTTTATGTAAGATAACTTAGCATTATATATCAACACTGTGATCCATAACTTCAATTTATACTTATTTATCATATATATGTACAGCCTATGTAATGTTTGTACAAAGTATTCATGGCAGTACTGCTTTTTTTTGTATCAACATATAAAAAATCCAAGTGTTCATCAACAAGGGATTGTTTAAATACATAATGCTACACACACACACACACACACACACTATGGAATCATCTGCATCTGTAAAAATAATGACTTTTGTACTGATATAAATATACCCTAAAATACCTTGCTCAGGATGTAGGTGTTGGAAGATAAACTATTAATTTTTTCTCTTACCGATATTTGAGTGATAAGAATGTAATGCAAATTACCAAATATATAAAAACTAAAGAAATTGATGGTAAATCTCTAACAGCATAATATTCATTAAGTAAGTGACCACAAATGAGGCAAGCAAATTCAGTATCACTTTTGATTCTGGGACTTTTTAAGATGAAGTTACAGTGGTGCCTTAAGTTGGTTATATGAGAAAGAGAAACGAGAAGTGATTTAAGTGAATCCATAGACTCATTCATAAAGACTTTTCCAATTATATTCCAGGTTTACCCATAGTCAGTTACATTTTAAGCTTTTTAAATTCACATTTATATTTGTAAACTAGAAACTGATGCTCAAAAGCGTTGGTCTTGTAGTGTTGGGACAAATAAATGGACTAGAACTAGAGAGTCTCAGGTTTAAATCATAGTTCTATTTTTGACCAGTTGTTTGATTTCTGTTGACCTCATTTTCCTTAATAAGGTATAAAATAATAATTGTGATTAGTACTATGTTTCCTTTCAGCTTTAATATTCTATGATGCTATTTTTTATATCAGTACAAACGCTATAAGACTGTAAAAATATATTAACATGCCCTGACTGGTGTGGCTCAGTGGGTGGAGCACTGTTCTACAAGCAGAAAGGTCACTGGTTCAATTCTCATTCAGGGAACATGCCTGGGTTGTGGACCAGGTCCATGGTTGTGGGCGTGAGAGAGGCAACCAATCAATATTTCTCTCTCAGGTTGTTTCTCTCTCACATTATTGCTTATCTCCCTTTTTCTCCTTCCCTTCCCTTCTCTCTAAATATAAATATATAACTTTTTTAAATACATGAACAAATCATAATACAAACTATAGAGTGAAGTAAGAATTCATACAGTAAAGAATATGCAGGCAAAATATAGCAAATAAAGGTTTCAACTGTATCATCTTGATGAGATTTTGACTATTAAGAGTGATAAAGAAATCAAACTTTGTATTTTCCCAAAGCTGCTTAAGAGTTCAGAGTAAATATTAAAAGCTTGCAGACAGACTGTGAGACTAGTATCTCAAGCCCCAAATGGTAGAGATATGATCTCTCACCAACCAGGACACCAACTGGCACCAAACAACCTTTACCAGGTCCTGCTGGCATGAAGACTCAAACAGCAGAGACAGAGGATTCCCAGTGTACACAAAACAGCAAAGTTCAAACCAAGTCCCCACAAGATAAGAAAACAAACATAAGAACTGTAACCAAGACCTGAGGTTTCTTTCTTTTCAAGTTAAAACTTTCACAACCTTCAACATACCTTTAAAACTTTCTATACACCTTCTATTCTCATTCAGAAATAACAATTTTAGCCTAACTCACTTTCAATCCTTGTCCTTTTAACAATGGGAAGGACCATACTCTAATTCTACATTAACCAGCTAAAATTCCTTAAGTTTGCAAACACATCCTATTCCTTATTGTGTAAAATAATATAAAATGAAATAAATAAAAGGAACATTGTCATTTGTGTTAGGAGTTGCTGTCCTTTTCCATAAAAGAAATTTTAAATCTCCTTCCATAGTGCAGGTCCAGCTTTCCCTTTCAGCCTAAGGCACAGCAGCAGGGTCTGAGTCCTCCTCAGGCAGTGCCCATTTTATTCATGTGGCGGATGCAAGGCTTGATCCCCCTGAGCTTTAGGAAAGAGTGTATTGTCAGCACGGCAGCATAGGGCCCAGCCCATCGCTTGGCTACCTGCTCCTCAGGGCCTTGAGTCTTCCAGGTCTTTATTAAGTCTCAGTGCCAGGACTGGAGTGGTGTAAGGGCTCGTCAGATGGATAGATGGAGCTGCAATGAGAAAACTGGTGCAAAACAGTTTGCCCCAAATCATATTGTTTATAAAAATTATGTCTCATACTCCAAATCCAAAGGGGTTGCTCTTAAAGTAGAGATTTGGAAGGGTCTTCCATAAAATATTTTGAAAGGGCTTAATTTAAGCCCACTTCTGGGTGCTACCAATAGAAGTGCCTGATCCTATTTCAAATGCATTCTTGGCATATTTTTGCCAGAGTCATCTTTATTGTATGGTTCATTTTCTCATTCCTTCCCATAAGTTGAGGTCTCTAAGACACATGTAGTTTCCATTGAATTTGTAGTGCCCATCCAATCTTCTGGGAGATCTCTGAAGTGAATGATGGTCAATGGTCACTCTGAAAGCTGTGAGGAAGTCCAAAACCGGTTTGTTGTTGCCCATTTTTCATGAAGCTGCTCCCATCTGTGTATAGCTCCCAGCCCGGTGCTGTCAGCAGCTGGTCCAAGCAGTCATGCTGAAGGGCTGAATATCCTTCTGCATCTGGGAGCAGGGTGGCTGGGTTCCAGGTAGTTGTGTTGTCTAACAAAATGACAGAGTTGGGCGCCACAGAATAAGTACCCTGGATGGGTTAGGTGTTAACTGCTCCACCTGGGGTTCTCTCAGCCTGAGCTGGTTGATCCAGCTGCTCATAGATCTTGTGTGGGAAGACTTTATCTCCAGGTCCTTCTGGGCAAGTCTGGAGGGCCTAGAGCTGGATAGCATGTTCCAACACATAATTGCTGCTACATGGGAGAAAGAGTTACTTGTGCATGCAATTTACAAAGTAAATCTCAGCCCAGTAATGGAATAAGGCAGTCCAACATGTAGCAGAAACTACACATAAGCTTTTGATCCCTAAGCTGGCATTCTAGAGGTTGAAGGAACACCTATTCTTAACTGGTCACACCAATAATCGTTACTGCATCCAAGCCTTTCTTGGCTAATTTTGTATTTAGTACTGAGTATGTAGCTCCCATACCTACAAGGAAATCAGTTAGCTTGTTTCCCACCATCAATAGTACCCAGGGCTCCTGTGGGGAAACTGTAATAGGTTGGGGGATGTCTAGGGGAGCCCAACAGTAACCAGAGTATTGGCCTTCCAATACTCTGCCTATAGGATATTGCCTAAAAGGGAATTACTTTGCTCTCAGTAAGGAGGCTCGCTGGCCAAATCAGGAGCCCTGATGGGTCTTTCATGGGGAGACCCCTCCCACATTATATAGGGGTAGAGCTGTGGGCTCTCTGGTCCCTATTTCAGGAGTGTCTAGCAATGGGGGTAGTGACTGGGGAGGTCTTCCTGCTGCTAATCCTGTGTCCCCTGGGTTAAGGGCATTAACAAGACTTATCTCCTCATTCTCCTTTTCTTCCTGTGTCCTACTATCAGGAAGGGGTTTTGAGGCCACTTCCTTTCTCTGCACCATCAAGTGAAGTAATTCTTTATCCCTGGTGAAACCCTGTTAGGTAACAAGATAAAGGCCTTAACATAATGGATTTCATCCCATTTGCCAAACCATTGGCAATATAGTTCCAATTGCATTATGGTACAGTAATGTAAGGAACCATTTATAGACCTTTATCTCCAACATCTAAAATATACATAGGCCACACAGTGTTACAATAAAGAACCAATTCCTCCTCACACACTGGATAATGGCTGTGCATTGCCCAATCTGCTAAAATTCTACCCACTGGGCTCTCTCCAGGAACCAACATAGAATAGCCCCTGTTGGCCTGAACATACAAGCCCAAAGTTATGAGCAAAAGAATGCAGACAAACTGGGAGTATATAAGCAAACTTGAACCCACAACTCCATTATTCCAAATGAGTGCTCACAAACAAGTCTTCTGCCATTCAATCTCACAGTCACCTCAAACAATGGCTCCCCAAAATTGGTCACTCCTCTTGCAGACCCTGGCTGCAGCCCCAAAATTTGGGTGATCTCACCCACTCTCAGAGTCTGTTTCCTTCCCAGAACCATTTCCTTCTACTTGCCAGGCATGTTTAAGCATCTAGTACCTTGAGTGGAGGTGCAGAGAAATTTCCAGAGACTGGGAAACTCCTCAGTTCCACTCTTTGGGGTTTTCAGCCTACCACAGGTAGCTAGGGTCCCCTCAGAGTTGTCATTACTGTGGCCAAACAGAGATGGGCTACTGCTGCCCACCACACTAAATTCCAGAGGTAGAGGTTTGGTGAAAAAAGAAAGGAGTTTTTTTTTTTTTTTTAAAGCTACACAACTTTGGACGAATGGCAGACTTCTGCCTCAGAGCCCAACCCTCTGAAACACCCAGAGAAAATCCCCACCACCCTTTGCCAGATTAGTTCAAGGCTGCACCTGGAGTTCCTTCTCCCATTTAAAGTACCATCCTTTGGAAATGGTAGGCAGCCACTGAATTGTCCTCCACGCTGCTCTGCTTCTTTCCCCATCACTGTTGGGCCTCAGGCTCCTTTCTGGAGTCTGTACACATAGCAAGTGCCACCACAACTGCTGCTCTGCCTGGGCCTGGGGCCACTGCCAGACCCTGTGGTCTCCAGGGCCCGCCAGCCTGCAAATGCTCCAGCCCCTGAAAGGGCAAGCAAGGGGAGGAAGAAAGCTCAAGACTTTCCCTACCCTCTGTTTAAATTTTTCCAGCCAAAAATTCCATGTGTTCTGGAAATATCCAGTTTTCTAGCCAATTCCGTAGGTTAGACTGGCAGGTACACCTCTCCCTGTGCCACCAATATGAACTCCACAAGGCCTATGTTGCTGTGACCTCTGGTTTCCCTTCAGTCAGAAGTGGAAGTTTTCCCTCATCAGTCACTTTTGCTAGCTGCTGCGGCAGCCATGCCTGCACCAGGCGGCACATGCTGCGCTAGCCCCACTGCCTGAGGTGCTGTGCTGGTTTGTTACCCTTTACCTGGGGACATTGCCTCCCCCACAGCCCCAAGTTCTCTGTGGCCCCTTCCTCACTCTGGGCACCACACCATTATCATTACAGCCACATCCACCGAAAACTGGTTTAATACAATGTTAAACAAATAAGAATATAAAAAGATCCCCCCCCAAATCAAATAAAAATGAAATGAATGAAAAACAAAAAACAAACCTACAATGGAAAAGTGAACTAACACTCAAATGATATGCAAACATGCAGCCGTGGGGCAAAAGCTACATCAGGATCAGAAACAAAATAAATTTGGTGCCTGCAGGTGGGGTATCTGAGTTTTAGTCTCTTATCAAGACAGGATCATATAATAGGAGTAAATTTAAAATTTAAATGAACAAATTCCTAGAAAGCTATCTCTTACCAAAAATGATTCAAGAAATGAAAATCTTAACTACATCTATAAACATTAAATAAATTTGATCAATAATTAAAATATTTACATAAAAATATTAGAGTAAATACTGTATATTCAATAATAATAGGTATTCAATCAAATGTCACATAATACTATATATTCAATGAATAAATTATTTCAATCATTTATAAACTTTTCCACAGACTATTAATCCATAAGATTTTCTCTAGTGAACATATATAGAATAGGGATTTTGGTCTAATGGATGTGCACATTTTTAGTTGTGTGAGATAATATTGAATTGTTTTCCAAAATGTTTGAGCCTATTTATATTCCAGCCAATAGTATGGAAGAATACCAGTTGCGTTATCTTCTTGGCAAAATGCCATATTTTCAGATCTCCTAATGTTGCCAATCTACTGCATTTAAGTTATTTATTTTGAACTTCCTTTTTTGTTTGGTTTTCCAGGCCCCAAATTCAAAGATATGTGAAAAGCTTTTGTATTTAATCCACCATCACCTGCACATCCATCAGCTCTGCCTTCAAACTCTTCTTCCTTTTTCTGTGTAACAGAAACCTGCTACCCTTCAGTTTTAAGTTTTTTACAAATAATATGTGGAAAACTTATTACTATCAAGACCTAAATTTTTGGTACTATTGGTAACTAAAACATTGATTTGCTATCATTTAGACTTGGTAACTCTCCAATATTATCCATTGACTCCAAGCCTCAGCAACCATATAACAAAACTACCATCAGTTCTGCCATAAAGCTTACTTTGAAAATGTAAATTTGTTCCAATATGATTGATATATTGGGGAACAATTTCAGCATAGTGAAAATTTTGCTTTTGTTTATATACAAATTCATTTGTGAGAATCACTAAGTGAACACAGGAAACTGTACTCAGCTGAACCAAGTCATGTAGGAATACACAAATACCAATCCAACCCCAGATCTACAAGCCAGTATTACTCACACACTCACTACACCTTCTATTTTAACATCAAATTCAATAAATAATTACTGTTCTGTCACTTTGCAAGGCTCTATGGTAAGCACTAATGATCAGGGGTCCTTTATGATTATGAAAAACTCACAAACTAATGCATAACTTCATAATAACTACTTTTACAGTAATAATTACTACATTACGATGCTATTAAGCGTTATGAAGTGAAAATGCATGATGCTGTCAGGAAGTGTTACATGAAACCCAACCTGATTTAGGGGATATAGTTTAAGAAGAGTCAGAGAAAGCTGCCTTGAGGAAATAACCTTTTCTCTGAGATGGCAAAGGTGAATAAAAGTTAGCCTGAATATGAATGATATAGAAGGAATATTGCAGTGAAAGCTCTGAGGTAAAAAGAAACTTGGCCCTTCTGAGGAGTAGAGAGAGGGCCAATTTGGCAGAAGCACAGAGAGTTGAAAAATTATGGCACAATAAGATGATATAATGGTTGGAATGGTGCGCCCTCCAAGAAAATATGTCCACTTGGAACTTGTGAATGTGAGCATATTGGGAAAATGGTCTTTGTAATTTAATTATGAAAAAAAGTCTCAAGACAAAATCATCCTAGATTAACCCAGTGAGCCCTAAATTCAATGGGATGTGTCCTTACAAGAGACTGAAGAAGAGCAAACAATGATACACTGAGGAGGTGATGCGCATATGGAGTCAGAGATGGAGTGTTATCTCCACATGCCAAGGATATCCAGAAACCACACACACACACAAAAAGGAAAGATGCATGAGTAGGAGAAGCCTGCAGAATAAACCAATGCTGCTGATACCATGATTTTGAACTTCTCTCCAGAACCATGGCAGAATGAATTTCATGACAATTTATTGTGGTAGACCTAGGAAACTAATACAGATGTTGAATCATTCAAGGAACTTATAAGTAAAGTAACTATTGCAGGCAGCTTCTAAGAGAGGTCCCAATAATCTGTTTCCAGGTTTCACACCTTTGTCAAATGTGATGCCCTTGAATGTGCCTTGAGATTAGGTATATTCTGGGTCTTGGAATTTTCTGGTTTATATTTTTTATTATATTATGCCCAAGTGCCTGACACATAATAAATGCCCAATAAACATTTAAGGAATGGATAATTAATTACTTTGCTTAGAGAACTGGAGAGCTGAACAGTTATGATGTTTGAGACTGTCTAAAGAAAGAAGCATTAAAGTCACTAATATTTAAAAGAGAAAAAGCAATTTGAGAGAGTAGACAAAATTGAATAGCAAATATTTTCAATAAAATACTAGAAAACAATTCAACAGCACATTAATCATACACCATTAGGTAGGATTTATCACTAGGATGCAAGGAAGCTTATGAGGGATATGCACATTATCAGAAGGAAGGATAAAAATCATGATCATCTCAATAGATACAGAGAAAAGCATTCAACAATATTCAACCTTCTTTCATGATGAAAAAAAAAACTTCTACAAATTTTGAACAGAAGAAACTTACCTCAACATAAAAATGGCTATAAAGCCATAGCTAATATCATACTCTAAAGTAAAAATCCTTTCCTCAAAGATTAGGAACAAGACAAGGGTGCCTACTCTCCCCACTTCTATTTAGCATAGTACCAGAAGTTCTAGCCTGAACAATTAGGCAGGAAAAAAAAATTAGAAAGCACTGAAACTGAAAAGGAAGAAGTAAAATTGTCCTTGTTTGCAGATAACATGATATATACTAAAAACCCTGAAAAGTCACCAAAACACTGTTAGAATTAATAAGTCAGTAAAGGTGCACTATACAAAATTAACACACAGCAAAACACTTGCATTTCTATACACTGACAATAATCTCTTTAAAAAAACAAATTTAAGAAAATAATCCCACTCAATATTACAACAAAATAATGTACTTAAGAATGAATTGAACCAAGGAGGTAAAAGATTTGCACACTGAAAACTATAAGCATTTATGAAATGAATTAAAGAAAAAGAAATAGAGAAAGGTGTTTGTTCCAAGTTCATGGATTAAAGATTTAATAGTGTTAAAATGTTTCTACTACTCAAACTATCTTCAGAATCAGTGCAATCCCTCTCAAAATTCCAATGACATTTTTTACAAAAGTAGAAAAATCTATCCTAAACTGCATATGGAACCACAGAAGACCCTAAATAGCCAAAGCAATTTTGATAAAGAAGAAGATAGCTGGAGACATCACACTTCCTAATTCATGCAGTATGAATATCATATCCTATGATATCTGTCTTAGGCAACATCGGTAGCCAAAGAGAACCTGATGTGGCACATAGCACAGCACAGCACGGACCAGCTATATGAAGAACATGGAATGTAAGTCTGGGAAAATCAATTCCAAGTGAGAAGTGCGTACAGCTGCTGATGTGCACCAGGCAGAGCACGGATGTGTATACAGCTCTCTGAATGTAACAGAGACCATGATCAACTATGGGACCTTCCATTTTCTCAAACTTTACCTTTTCTTTATCTTGTTGTATTTGTTGGATATATTCTCTTGTAACAGTAATTAAAGGAAAGTTAAGTGTGTCCTTTTAAAAAGTCAAGGAATAAGTCTTTACAGAATTCACCCAACTGTGAAACACTTCCAAACGGCGGAAGGTATATAATAAAGATTGAAATATCAGGTTTGCTAATAAAGACCAGGTTGGATAAAATTACCTGGATGTGCAACAGAAAGGGTATTCTAAGGCTGACCTTAAAAACCGAACATTCATCGGCTAAATCTGAAAGGAGAAAAGCCATATTCAAAGTGCAATTTTCTTAGTAGATGTCATGAACTAAATACTAACTTAAAATATAATCAGATTTCTAGGTTTTTTAATTTTTTCATGAGAACATTTAATGAAAGAGTGAAAAGCTTACCGAGTGACCCAGAAACTCACAGGGAACTGAGACAGCACGGTGTTTTCAGTCAACTGCCATAAACTTAGGGAAGCCCCACAGGATACTGACTGACAACCAGTCTGAATCAGTATGAAAGCATGTGTTATTTCTGATTCACAATCTAGATTCCTAATGTTCTCCTTGATGCTGCTTATGGTCCAGTTGAGGATTCTCACTCAGAAGAAATACAGACAGCCACCAACAGACAGACAGATTTCAATCTCTCTCCCGTCAGTCAGCTTTTCATATACTTTGACATATTTTAACTATGCATAGTATTTTACCTTTTGGAGAAAAAGAAGTAGTCATCTTAGAGTAATGCGGCTTCAAGGGTTATTAAGCCAGAGATAACTGTTTGTCTCCCTCTCAACTCCACATGGCCCAAGGAGGTCAAAGGCTGAACTTCTGATGTGGATTTAGGTTGCCCATATGGTAAGGCAGTTAGTTCCTAAAGCAAGCCAAGCATAAGTAAAGCTCCCGATAGATCTTCTGCATTCTATAAACATCACAGAATCTTGGGGATTAGAAAAACAAATTACTTTTGTTTTTGTAGTATTTTCATAATTTCAGAAAAAATAGTTAATATATATTGTGAACAATTTGTGTAACTCAGGCCCAGACGTCTGTAAATAACGGTGGCCACAGAAACACAGCTGCTAGTCCCTGCAAGACAGCCCAGCAGCTGGGACAGAAGCCGTCATTCCCAGCTGTCACTTCTCCTCTGCCCTCCCAGAGAACCAGTGGCTCCTGGGAGCCTGAGAAACTCCTTTTTCAGGACACCAGTACCCTCATTTTTCTTTTTAAAACAAATAAAGTCATAAGAGAATGAAACATTTTTCCATTTTATAAAAGACACTCATCACAAAATTTCATTCAAAAGCAGTTTTTAGAAAATGTACCATAAAGAACATAGATATAGTACATATTAATACATTTTTAAAAAAAATAAGGGCCAAGGGAAAAAAGAAAGATTAAATCACCTGGACCAAACCATTTTACTTATAATTGCTTAGTTTTATGATATAGGTATTTTGCTAAGTATCTATGATGCTTAGTTTTATCTGTTGTTTTATAAAATTACTCTCTTGAAGTCTTCTACTGCTTTCTCTTTTCCCTCAACATACTTTGAGATGATTACTTGTGATGCATAACACCTCAGTTCATTCATTTTCATTTTGTCAAGTAGTCTGTTGTACAACAAGACACTATGTATTTAATCATTCTCCCACAATAGGCATTTGACTTGTTTCCCAATTTTTAAAATCATAACCATACTATTTTAAATATTCTTGTATGTCTCCTAAGAAACATATGATTGAGTTTCCTCTGAGATGGTATGGCTTTTTCTTTTTTGATAGAAAACCATTCTATGAAAACCTAGTACTCACATGTGTACACAGAGAGACACTCACATGTGCACACACACATAACCTAAACAAGTGTTTCTCGAAACAATATTTACCCTAAGAACTTAGATACGTTCTAATACTTTCTAATTTGTTGTATTCTACTATATGGTATACTATTATTTCACTTTTAACATGGTGGTATTCAGTCATTTAATTAATTTTAAAACTCCCTAAAAAGTGGTAGCAAATTATAATTCAAAAAAACTGCTCTAGGGGATAAGCCTACAAAGGAATTGCTGGGAGACAGACCTATGTACTGCCACAACTTTGCAAGATAATGCCAGGCTGTTTTACTCTCCCATCATCAGTGTATAGGTACCAAAACTTATTTTATTCAGTCTTAGTGTAAAATAATACTACTTTGTGTTTATGGTTGAGGTCATATTCACATTTTTCTTAGCAGTTTACATTTCTTCTGTTTTAAAATAACAGTCTATGTTACTTCCAGTTTGTACCAGATTGCTTATCTATATCGTTTGGTTTGCAGAAATTTGTTCTATATATAAATTCTTGATACAAATCTTGTGTTGGTTGTTTTTACCTGGTATGGCTTATTGTTTATGACAAACTTGAATGTAGGAAGTTTTTATTGTAAAGCAGTTAAATTTATCTTTATTGTTATTATCTTTTCAGATGTTTTATTATCTATGAATGCTATTTATATCTTTAGAACTACTGAAGGCAAAATTTATTAATAATTATAACAGATATATAACCATAGCCATCTATAGAAATAATCCTACCTGAGACTTGGTAAACACACACACACACACAAAACCTGTGAACTTAATCATTTATAATGCTACTAATCTGAGCCCCAACATGTAACATAGGAGCAATCTTTGGCACGTGTGTAGAAAAGTACATAGTAAGATTTTGTTTGAGTTGATTGAACACTGCCAGAGAAATAAACTATATCCAACAACCATTGGTCTTTTAGTCAATATAGGGCTGAATTTTATTGAGGGAAACCTGTCTTTTCTAATTTTAATTGTTGTTTAAGTAGTTTTCTGCCCTTTCCCCCCCATCCCAGCCCACCCTGCCAGCCCTGCCCTCCTCCCTCCTGTTTCTATGCCCCTTGTTATTATCCATGTGTCCTGTATACTTTTTCCTATAAACCCTTCACCCCTTCACAGTTTGCCTGAAATAGATTTTATGACAATCCAATAAGCTGAGGTAAGTCATTGTTTGCTAAAGAAATTTATGCATGACTTGTTTCCTTCACTGCCTGAATAGCAAAGAGAGGGTACCTTGAATTACTGATACCAACTGTACGGTTACAAGATAAATACATACCTCATTATAAAGTTAATAGTCTATGTCCTGGTATAAGAATTACCTCTTCTAAGTTAATCATTGAGTGGGCCAAAAGCTTGATCAAGTTGGGGTTACATAATTGTAGGACACTTTTCTGCATGGTGTGGGCCCAGCTCCCACTCGGAGATGCACAGGACTCATGCCCACGGATAGGTCCTCCCGTGGGGAATCAGGCCTGCAATGTGCCTAGGCCACTTTGAGTCTTGCTAAAACTCCCTCACCCTGAATTGAGGACATTTATTGCAAAGTAACTTCCTAAAATCCAGGCTAAACCTCCCAAGGATGAGTGTAACCAGTTCAACCACTTCCTCTTTTCATTTGCAAATACCCATCTTCTGTGGTGTGATTAGCAGCATTGGTTCCTTTGTTCTGTAAAAGGTAACCACCTAAAGTGAACCTATGCATAGTAAATGAGGACCATCATGTAATGTGCCAAGAAACCCAATAAAGGCCAGTCATGGCAAGGGCCAAGGCATTTGCTCCCCTTGAGAGAAAAGCCATGCTGTCCCTTTTCCTCCACTGGACTTGGTAGTCCATGTGAATGTCTCATTTCATCCATAATCATGCGGACACCGCGGTCCGGTGTCTGCATCACATAATGAAGCATAGTAGATCTGAAAACCAAAGACTGGATTCAGCAAGAACTATCATCCCCACGAAACACTATGGAGAGCGGCTGACCACTGATTTCTGACATCTCTACCCTTTTGGGGGATAACAACTGAATTTTCTCTTGGGCAAAGCATGTGTTTAAGTGACCAAAACTGCAAATATCGGTCATATAATCTGTTGGTTCTTTTTGTGTAATTTTGTTTACAATGTTATACCACAATATCTGCATGTTTAAATATTTTTATATTTAATAGTCCGCACTTTTTATAGTCTGCTGGGAAATACATTTCAGTTTGGTAGACACAATTCTCCCTTAGTTTTTCAGACTGTGTGTGGGGGGTGTGGTTCAAATCAGTATCTTTAAGTAGGTAGAAATAAAAATCTACCTAGGAGCATTTAGTCTTCTGAAGATCTTATAAATAAAATTTTGAAATTCTTTCCGAGAAGCTTTTTTCTTCATGTTCCTCTTCTCTCTACAACTAATGTGCCTCCATATCAATATTCTGGCACATCACTAATTGTAAGGAGAACTACAGTTCTTTCTTTGCTTCATATTTTAAAATTATTTTTAGATACTGGCGTTCACATGCATGTCTTTCTTTTTGTAAGTGATTCCTTCATCTAAAATCAGAGATAAAATTTCAAGCTAACATTGCCTCGCTAAAAACACAAGGAATGCAGTACTGTGTATATATACATCATATGAAGGAGCAGAAAATATTTGAGTGGATAGAAAGTGACCAGGACCCAACTTAGAAAATCAAGATAGAAATAGTTGAGATGTTCTAATATATATTGCCTTCAGATATACTGACTTATTTTCTTTGGGAAATGGAGGTTTCTAAGTTCTGGATCTAAATATCCAAGTAAATTTTTGAGACTGCAAGTATGTCTTAACAAAAATCAGTTTCACATTTCTGGATTCTGGATATTGACTGCTTCCCTCATTTCCAAATATATCACCTTATTGAAAGTTTAAATTATTCTCTACCACGACTGAGTACTACTGCTGAGTAGTATATGGCTGCCTCAGGAACCAAACAAAGAAAAACTCTGTACAAGTGAATTAGAACAAGAAGAAGGGGAGAATTATCTGCTTGCATCTAAGAATATTTTTAATATAGCTAAATTCTTCTATGACATAAAAATTAGATTTGCTTTCTAGTTTATACCTGTATTGTAAGCCACTGCTTTATATCTTTTAGTTCAGCATATGTTTTAACTGAGCTGATCAATACTTTAAATGAAGAAATGCAAGTGGTGCAAGAAAAATTATCTAAATTTAGTCAGTTCAGTTTAATTCACTGGATAAAGTTTTCAATAGCAATTGAATTCAATTGTATCACTATCAATGGACTTTTAAAAAGTTCTCCAGGTTCAATATTCAATCTAAGCTTCAAAACAGAACATAAATTCAATTAATGTTATTCTTTTCTCATTGCATTAGTTCGATTTAAGTAGAATCTGAAATATTTCTTATAGCAGATAATTTCAGTTCATCTTCTCAATGTGAAAACAGAACTGAGTTCCTTTGTCAAACTACAAGTGACACATTTATGGTCATCATACATTATTCAACCTGTGTTTCTTTGTTCAAATATTAAATCATTTTCTATTACCTAGCAAGAAATGGATGTTGGTTTTATTTTGACTGTTGGGTGGCAAATTAATATAAAAGCAAGTTAAGTTATCAATTCTCCTGACAGGTGTCTTGCCTCCAAAAGAAAGTAGATTACTATTCAAAAAACACATATTCCAAATTTGTTTTATCAGTTTCTAAAGTCACCATCTCCTTAATGTAAAGGCAATTGTTTTAATGACCATTTGTCAGCTCTCTTGTTCCTGTGGGAAGTCCAGTGACATCTGCTGGGCCTGCACTGCCTTATATCCTTCTAGCATATGTTTCCCTGACCCCATTCTGTCCTGCCAAGAGTCCTCTGGCAGGATACAGCAATTGAACAGACAAGTATAAAGTAGATCGAAACATACATGTGCTCTAAGGAAACCAAAATCAAAAAGCATTTTCCATAGAAAAATGATCCTATCCTTTTGCCTCCCACTTACTTTAGGCCTAATTTGAACTAGGAGGAAAGGATGACTATGACCTGACTAATAACATTAATTAACACTTAAGTTAAAAAGTATGAAAAGTTCTCTTTCCTATCAAGATAATGAAAATCATGAGCCAGAGTCATAACTGGCATAAAGCAAAGCTAAAACCAGGCTATTCAGTACTCAAGATGTTCTTTAAAGAAAATAATAGAGGCTGGTGTGACTAGGTGGACTGCCAGCCTGTGAACCAAAGAATCACCAGTTCAATTCCCATTCAAGACACATGTCTGGGTTTCAAGCCAGGTCCCCAGTAGGGGGCAAGGGAGAGGCAACTACACAATGATATTTCTCCCCCTCTCTTTCTCCCTCCCTTCCCTTCTCTCTAAAAATAAATAAATAAATGAAATCTTTAAAAAGAGAGAAAATAGTAGAGCCCTGGTTTTATGGTTCACTTGATTGGATCATCATCTTATACACCAAAAGGCTGCAGGTTTGATTCCCCACCAGGGCACATGCCTAGATTGCAGGTGTCATCCTGGTTGGGGCATGTGCAGAGGCAACTGGTCAATGTTTCTCTCCCACAGGGATGTTTCCCTCTCTCCTTTCCTCTTCTCCAAAGTCAATAAAAATACCCTCAGGTGAAGTATTTTTTTTTTAATTTAAAGAAAATAATGGATATCTTCTCTATCTTATAGGAGCTCCTGAAATAAAAATCACAAAACACATTTTGCTAATCATCTTTAAGGGTATCATTTTTATTCAAGATGGGATAAAATCATTATGACTGATTTTTTTCAGTTATTAAATCTGACATGGACCCACACAGTTCTCTAGGTACAAAGTTTTATTCTTTTTAATAATATATGTTTCCTGTGTCAAAGTTTACATGAATCAAAATGGAGGGAATACAAAATTAGATGTAGAATTTTTTTCAAACAGGCCATTTTCTGGCCGCTCTTTGCTCTCACAACTCCCTTATACATCCCAGAATCAGAACTACTATAATATGTCCAGTTAGAATTTTTATTGTTAATACAAGCTTGCACCTTACTCATGAAAAAGCTCATTTGAGTTTTCATACTGAAGACTGTCCCACTGTATATCCATTATGTTCCTATTTGGGGGCAAAGCCCAAAAATACAGATCCAAGGAGTCATTTATTGTATATTGATATAGCCTCTTCTCTTCAATTTACAAACTGACCTCTGGAGTATCTACTCCAGACCTAGCCCTCCCTCACCAGTTTCTAGCCTAATCTTCATGATCCCTTTGTTATCCAGATAAATAGTATCTCATAATAAACACTGAGATACTTCTTGACTTAAATTTGCTCTGTCTTCCCTTCATCTACGGTTAAGATTCTTCTTAACCTTCCTTCTGTACAATCCTGAGAATACCTCTATGAAACCTCATAAAAATCCCTACTCATGGCCACATGACAGATTTCATTAACAGGTATAAATCTTTCATGCAATTCTGAGCACAAAGCCTGGAAAAAAATAGGTCCCTATCTCATACAACAGAGTCCAGGGTTCTTGGAAGGCCAAGAACTCCATCAGTTGCCTGGTTGTATTTGAGAGCATTTTCAAAAACTTCCCCCAGCCAAGAGTATCCCCATCCTATTCTAGAGGTCAGCTGACCAATTCTTCTTGAGAGGAAGAGGAAATTTTGTATACTAGAAAAAGCCTGACATTGAAGGTGGTTCTGGTTGTGTTTAAGTACCAGCTGTTTGGCTTCCCACCTGTGCAACGTGGGTCAAGTTTTTAAACTTTTGAGTCTCAATTCCTTATTCAAAAACTGGAGATTATAATCCCTAGCTTACAAATTCGGAGCAACTGTGGGCAATGTGTGTAAAATATATGGCATACAGAATATTCATTAAATTGAGGCTTTTATTATTATTATTACTGTTACTGTGTCCTAACACCTCAGTGAAAATGAGCTTGTAAGATTCTTATTCTCCAGGGTGTGTTTGGGGCAACATGAGACCCCTTGGTAAATGATGGTGGCAGTAAAATGGGAGACAGTAAATAAAGCGTAAAGAAAATAACTCAAAAGTACACGTAGAGAGATATCAAAGACTACAAATCCAATATATTGGTCTTAAAATCAGAAGTAAAAGTAAAACTTTTACTGTTTCTA
Organism: Tonatia bakeri; assembly: GCA_004024845.1. NCBI lineage: Eukaryota > Metazoa > Chordata > Mammalia > Chiroptera > Phyllostomidae > Tonatia > Tonatia bakeri. The sequence goes on from PVIA01004622.1 coordinate 113,528, forward strand.
ATATAAGGCACCGTATTCCCAGGATTTTTTCTTATATCAAAATATATGATGCATTAATTAATGGAATATTTTCAAAATCACTTTAGGTGCATACCTTCATTTTACAAATAAAAAAAAAACACAAAAACTTGAATTTTATCAAACATTATTAACTTTGCAAGTTCACACAGCAGCTAAAAAAGTCCAGGCCTTCCTGACTCAAACTCATTACCTTCTGCTTTGTCATGCTGCCTTCCAGCAAGAGATCAACTGCTGGTTTTGTGTGAACTTTGGCAGCCAGCTCCATTATGATGAGTTTTCCTCCTCTGTAAAATGTCTATAACACCTTCTTACCTTACTGGGTGATAAAAGAGTGAAATTAAATATAGTACATGAAAGAACAGATTATTACTATAGAAAATATTAACAATATATTTACCAAATTAAGTGAAAAGATTTATCAAACCCCAGAGTCCCCTGATCGTCTGTTTTATATTGTGACCCCATCCCTCATCTCTCATTTTAATTCTGCCATCTTGATTTATTCATTCTGCAAATATATTTTGACCACCTGCTACATACTACGGAATTGTCTCAGAACTGTAGGTCTCCCTTCAGGGAGTTCAAATCTACTAATGGAAAGAAACACAGGATTACAAATTATAGTTCAAAATGTGAAGAGACATAAAGAGGCATGAACTAGGCTTTGTGAGAACACTGTAAAGGCACTCTCTCTGCCTGAGGAAATGCAGAAGCCTCTCACAGAGGGAGATGTGTGTAACTGTCATAGAAGGAAGATTAGGTTTTCATCACATTAGTTTGAAAATTTCTGATTTAAAAGGAGGAAAGCTCTTTTTAACAGCCATTTTCCCCCTAGCAAGAAATTCTGTGAATCTTTCCCTGGTGATTAGTTGGAAAAGGTGATTACTTTTGGAAAGGCCTGAAAATAGGAGTCAAAGCATTTTGAATGATTTTGTGTATTGCCAAAAATTGTACATTTAAGTGTAATGAGTGATTATGAAAGAATATCTTTTGAACTATGTTAATGAATGTCTGTGTTAGGTTATGGTGAAGGAAGAATTTCTGAAATTATTCCTCAAAAGTGTCCCATTCTAATCCGTAAAACCTGGGTACAGATTAATTTTAACATAGGAATAATCTGGATGGACCCAATGTAATCACATGAAGCTTAGAGGAAAAAATATTTTTTGGCTGGCAGCAGAAGAGAACGATAGAAGCATGAAAAGGACTCAGGGTGCCAGTGCTGATTTAAAGATGTCAGGTAAAGAGAGGTGTGGCTAGCATTTGAGAACAAATAGCAGCCACAGCTGATGGCCATCCAGAAAACAGTGACCTCAGACATATAGTTTTAAGGAACTGGATCCTGCCAACAACCTGAATGGGCCTGGAAGAAGACTTTTCCTGCCCTCAAAGCCTGCAGAAAAGCTGAGGCAGCCAACACCTTGATTGTAACCGAGTGAGACCCTGAGCAGAGAACCTAGTCAATGCCATCCAGACTTCCAACCTACAGAAATATAAAATAATAATGGGTGTTTTTTTAGGTCACTAAGTGTTGGGAACTGCCCTGCCTGGTTTCAGGAGCTGTAACCCCCCATGATTAAGGCTGAGTGAGAGACCTCCGGGCCAGGAGACACTAAGGAGACAAGCTTATCTCCATGACAGGAGTGCCACTTCTGCTTCTTGTCTGGCCCCATCGCTTGGTCAGTTAGCCAATAACGGGTAAGATTCCTCAAGGGAGGATGGACCTAAGACAGGTACAATCACATGGGAAGGCCCTCAAGGAGAGACTCAGGGGGCTGTGGAAAAGAGAGGGGGATCGAACCCCAGCCCTCAGCTTTGACAAAGCCTGAGTCCTCATTCTGCCTGAGAGAAATCCAAATCTCCCAGCTGCCTTTGTCTCCTCTGCTCGACTCAAGCCTGTGACAATAACAAGGAGTCGTACAATCCACATTGGGGACAGCAGACTTCCTGGGATGATTAGGCCTGAAAAAAGGATATGTAAAATCCTATGAAACCTGTTTTGCTGAGGATGCTCTTAATTGGATTACGAAGGCCCAGGTAGGAAATGAATTTAGCTCCTTAAGTTCTGTAGTTTTTAGGTGATAAGACCCCAACTCAGTGTGAGCCCTTTGTAGCTCTTTGAATGTTATCTATTTGTTTGATCCTCACTTCCAGACAATGATTAATAAACTGTTATCTGTATTCCTACCCAAACTACCTAATAAAAGCCTATTCAGGCAGTGGTGCGGGTTGCTGTCCTTTGAGAGAGTGGCCAGGCCACTCCGAGGCACCCTCCTCTTGAGAGGGTAGCTGTGCTATCCCTATTCCTCCACAGGACTTGGTAGTCCGTATTTCTCTCGTATCTCAACCATCCACAGCACCGCAGATATTGCAGACCAATATCTGCATCAACTAAGTTTGTGGTAATTTCTTACTCAGCAATAGAAAAGTAATAAACGTAACATCTTCAAAATCCTATGAAAAGGAAAAGTTTAATGTTTCAAATATTTGGAGTGGTTTCTAGTGAGAGTTCTTAACATACATAGAAGAGATTCTTTCCTCCTTTATCAGAAGAGGGAGGTGGCAAGAGTGCATATTCTGTCCCAAATGATAATCAGTAAAGGTCTTCACAGCCTTTCTTCTTCCAATCCAAGTGCGTGTTATCTAGAGTCTGGGAACCCAGTGTCTCTGGTTTAACACCACCCACTCTTATCCACTTGCTATGTCAAAATAGAAGGTTAACAGTGTGTAGTAGGTAGAGACTCATGGCAGTAGTGTATGTCTCTACATGGTTTTCCTATAGAAATGAAGTTAAAATGCCTTGGTGAGCAGGAACACAATCACAAGTTTCAAGAGAGGAACAAATGGTTTCCAGATTCTCCTTTTGAAGTAAGATTGAAACATGAAAAAGAATTTCAGGTAAAAGAAATAAAATAAGGAAAGTAGGGAAATGACCAAAAATGTATACTCTTCATAGAATTACAGTCATGCACATCATAACAGTGCTTTGGTCAACAATGGAAGACCTATGTGATAGTGGTCCTAGAAGATTATAATGAAGCTGAAAATCCCTGTCACTTAGTGACACCATAGCTGTCACAAAGTCATAGTGCAAGGCATTACTCACGTGACACTGGTGTGAACAAACCTACAGTGCTGTCAGTCATAAACGTATGGCACATACAATGATGTCCATAATACTTTGTAATGATAATAAATGACTATGTTACTGGTTTATATATTTACTATACTATATTTTACAGTATACCATTTCTACTTCTAGAAGAAAGTTTGCTGTAAAACAGTATGCCATGTTATGCCAGCAGCGTCACATCTCATGTTTACCACTTCTCTTGATCACATCATTTTCCCTTCTGCTTAGTTTAACCTTGTGTTGTTTTGTACACTTCATGTAGCTTTAGTATACAGTGTTTATAAGTCTACAGCAGTGCATAGTGATGCCCTAGGCCTTCACATTACCACTCGCTCTCTGTCTCATCCTGCAAGCTCCATTCATGGTAAGTGCCCTGTGCAGGTGCCGTTCCTTATCTCTTACACAGTACTTTTACTGTAACTTCTCTATGTTTAGATATACAAATACCATTGTGTCACAATTGCCTGCAGAATTCAGTTCAGTAACATGCTGTACGGGTTTGGTGCTTAAGAACAATAGGCTGTACCATATAGCCTAGATATACAGTAGGCTGTAACACCTAGGTTTGTGTTAGTGCACTCTGTGATGTTTGCACAATGATGAAATTAATCACCTAATGGCACATTTCTTAAAATTCATCCCCACTGTTAAGTAGCTCATGACTGTATAAGAAATTGGAATGGAATGTTGGATAAGAGGTTAAAAATAGAAGTGAATGGGTTGGCCAAGAGTCCAAATCATATAGGAATGAAAAGCCATGGGAGTAGCAGCATTGTTTAAATAGGGCATTCTGGCCATAATATGACCAAAAAAAATTTCTTTTGGTCATACTATGTATAAAGGGGCAAGATTGGAAGCGAAATAAATTAGTCTATCACAACCACCCAGGTGATAAATGTTGCTAACTTAGCTAAGGGTGATTGTGGTGGTCAGAAGTGGACTTGTTCAAGATATATTTTGAAGGTAGTTCTAAAACAACTTGTCCCTGACCAGCTCTGTCCTTCCTTCTTCCCAGCATTCATGTAGAGGGAACGCTGCAGGGAAAATAAACTGGACAGAGTCATCTCAGCCTTGGGAAGCCACTGAAGTTTTCTGGACGAGGGATAATGAGAGGTAAAATTAACGTGATTTATTTTTTCAAGGCTTTCTGGATCTTTTTTTTTTTTATCTTTCTAAGTAAATAGCTACCATGTGGTATCACCTGCCTCCCTTCTGTGAGTCACTTAATGAAGACTTGCCCATACTCCTCATTAGCAATTTGTTTTTCAGTGACAAGGTGACAGTTTTGGTTCATTTAACAAACAACCAATTTACAACCATTGAAAAACCACCTGGGAATGTTGTTCTCCTGAGATAAAATTGCTTTCTAATTGGTCTCTTTGATAGAAAATGTGTTCCTTCCTTCTATACAATGCTCCAATCTGTTCTGAGTCCAAAGGGATTCTACAGGCTGACCTCTGTAATGCTCACTTTGGATGCCTGTGGTGTTAGTGCAGGCTGACGAAAGGCCACTGCCAGATGTTCTAAATGGCCACTGAATTCATCGCCTTTCATCATATCCCACAGGAAACACTTAAACTCACACAAAAGCAACTATGCAAGATACAGATTTGACGATTAATGCCTCTATGTCACGAAACATTATGTTCACTTTGTTCTTTATGTTGACCTTGTTTAGATGTGATGCTACTTCAATGTAATTTCAAGACTATTTTAAGCTTAATATTTAAATTTTTGTTTCACATGGCAAAGTTTTATCATTTTAAATGCATTAATAAGATATTGATAGCAATTTATGTCTAGTGGTTAAAAAGTTTGATTTTTTCTCCTTTCCTTATTCAGTTATTTACTTATTCACACATCCATTTTTTAAAAAAACTACTAAATAAGCACCATCTGCATGGAATTTGGTCAGGGGAGTGGGGTGAACACAAAGATAAGGATCTTACTCTAATATAACTCATAGTCTAATGAATTTAATTCAAAAATGTTGCAAAAAACAGCTCTGTATTTGGGATCAGATATGCCTTATATTTACATCACAGCTTCACCTGTCTGAGTCTTACAAGTGAATCGAGAGGGGCACATGAAAGAGTTGGGAATAGAAATCACAACTGTAAAGCCTATTTACTTACAGCTTTGTTTCAAAACCAGAAGAGTGCACATGAAGAAAAGAGAGTAGGAACTTTCCTTAGAAATTTGCATGAAAACTTCATTGCCTTGACTGATCAGATTCTTCCTCTCCCTGGATTCCCCATCTTCATCTGGGAGGTAAATCTTGGCTACCAAGCAACCTTCAGTAGCCACTACAGAGCTATGGGTAAATGTGGGAGTTCCATTCTCATTAATTCACTCTCATTAATTCACACTTATCCTCATTCTCTCTCTCTCTCTCTCTCTTACACACACACACACACACACACACACACACACACCCTTTCTCTGCAGCCACTACCTATGAAACTACATTACTGGGATATTCAACCTTAACTATTAACTTCAAGTCTGACCAACACATTTCCAGTCTTTGTGATTTCACTTGTGTGCTAACAAGCCAAGCTCTCATTTTCACTTATACAGGGAGCTTCCAAATTATTCCTCAAATATTCCTCAAATACCCCCACATTGGTCCAGGGAATATACATACACAGACATATATATGTATATGCAAATTGAGCTCTAAGAACATGCCTGTAGAAAAAAGCAAAATAAAGTTTAGTTAAAGCATATTAAAAAACAAACATTTTTAGAATACTGGCATGAGTTAAAAAGTTTTTCACTTTAAATTTTTACTTTTTCATGTTTCTATTAAAATATTTTGTTCAAGTATTTTACTTTTATATTTTTGTCCAAAATAGAAAGAACTTTATAAGATTATTTAACCAAAAGAAATAAAAGCACATGATATAAAAACTGAAGACTTATTTTCATTTTCTTGGCTTTTATAAATATTTACCGTGCATGCTATCTAGAAACCTCTATTTTTGCTGGATTATACGGTATCACACTATATAGTATTATACAAGGATTCTGGTAAACATTCTCACCCTTAAATGCATCAAATGCCAATAGCATTACTGATAGTGTTATGCCTTTTACTTCATTAACAAATTTGTTATCAATATGCTCCTGACCTAAAGTTGCATTAGTCAAATTTTCTTTTGTAGATATTGATAGAGTTATATGAACTTAGAGATCCTCATTATACAAATTAAATCTAAAGTTATAGTTTTCCAAATGATAAATGTAAGCCCAAGAAATGCAAAGTGATTACTTCCCAAAATTACAGAGTTGAGTTGATTAAGTAACAGGGTAAAGATCTGCTATCCCCTGCTTCACTAGTAGAAAACTAGATGTAGTGAATGAATCTCTACAATAACACTAAGGAATAATTGCAAGTAATTAATTCACATGAAAAATATGTATTTATTAAAAGAAAGAAATGCAAATTAAAATAACAATGGAGTACTCAGGCCCCTATTAGACTGACACAGATCAGTAGTATTGAGAACACAGTGTTAGCAAAGTGGGGTGGGGCCAGGTAGAACAGGCATCTGATGAAGTATTGGTAAGTGTGTACCTGATAAAAATCTCTTTGGAGGCAATGATTATAAAAACTCAAAATTGCCTGTATCATTTCAAATAACAATTTGACTTCTCAGAATTTATCTTGGGGGCATACTTGCTCATATGCCCAAATTCATGAATAAGAATGCTCTTTGCAGCACTGTTTGAACACATGTGTGTTCACCAATAGTGATAGGGTCACATAAATTATGGAACAACCATAGAATGAAATAACATATAGCTGCTGTTTTGAAGTTAAATGCAGATATACTAGCTTACTAGTTATTAGTTAGTAAACCAATTTCCAAAGCAGTTAACTCTTCATAACAGTCACAAAATTAAACGCTATTTCCAAATTGTCCACATACAGAGATCAATGGTTCATGTGCCTTTCTTGCCCCCTCACCCATGAAAACCTCCCATTCCACCTCTATGATCCTTCTCCCTGTTTAAAACAGAGGAACATAAGTACCTTGGAAACCACATGTTCAAATATGCAAGGCTGCTACAGAAAGAGCCCAGGGAATAAAGTTTACTGCTGGGCATATAAGGAAGAGATTTCAGAATTCATGCTGTGGTAGCTATCATTATCATAATTATAATAGCATATTCATTTAAGAGATATGTGGAATATATTAAAGAGGAAATGAAAAGTATGAAGCATCACAGTAGTACGTTCTCATTTGTGCTTTAAAAACATAAGCAACTTTTCTATATGAAAAAAATAATTATTGAGAGTTCAACATACGGTAAAATAGTAATCTGTGTTATGTTTCTGTCTTCATGGTATGCTTTCTCATCACAGGAAAGATCCCACTGCTTTTGGATGGCTTCCAATTCATAACAATAGTCTTTATAAAGTAATTATGACTCATTTTCACATACTTTAAAATCCAGTTCATTCTAAATCCAAACCACATCGAACACAACACTTCTTCCTCATCCCCAGTTCAGGTGTGGGATATGGTTGGGAGCCACATAAGGGCGATGGGATGCTGAATCTTTGCTTTTGCTCCCCTCATTGGTCTATCACAGCCTCCATGTTCACTCCCACTCACTCTTGCTTTTTCTGGGTGTCCTCCACTGTCAGAGGTGAGCTTGGGAGAAAAAAGACTAAGGTATGATTGATACAACCTGGCCATAGAAAACTGTCAGTGCAACAGACAACCAAGTGCTGGATGTAATTTATGGTGGATTGGGGATGTTCCAAGGAAACCTCCACACTGCATAATCCCTGATGTGGGCCTTTCCCTTCCAGTTGTGTTTTTGTGTAACTCCCTCATTTACTGCCCCTATTGACTCATACTAAAGCCTCCCATTACTAGTCTTCTCATGACCATCTCCCACTGATTTGGTGGGGAGAAATTCATTAAGATGCTTCAAGCCAAGTTAACTTCTTTAGTATCTATTTGTCTTGAGATAAATTCACACATCATCTGACATCAAGTGGTAGCAGTGCAGGTTCTCTCTATTGCTGCCTCTCTCCTTACTCTGACTTCAGGATACTCAAGGCAAGAAGCACACTTCTGTGTCTATGTTTGTGAGCTCCCTATCTCTAAGGACTACATGGAAATTTGCTCCATAAACATTAACACCAAACTTAATCTTGGCTCCACCAGAGAATTATGTCCTACCTATGAAACACACAGCAGGGGAGTGAAATGCTAACCTCCCTTTCTTGCAGAGTTCTTAACAGCTGTGATAGAGCCTCTACAAATTACACATGGCTTGGCCTGAGAGATCAGGGTCCTTTCACTCTCCTCTAGGGTAGGAAACAGAGTAATGTGTCCTCTGCACAAGACCCATTACTCTATACAAGACCCAAATCTCTCCACTCCTTATCATACAAACTTTATTACCTATCAAAATTGAGTCTCCTTTATATACCCTAAAGATGGGAAGTTACAGTTGATAGTTGCTAGACTAGTGCTTCTATATTTTAGTAATCTAGCATAGAAATTACAGCATGTCCATTCAGAAACTAAATATTTACACTTTGTTTTCATGTAGAAGATTTATTTAAAATTCAAAAACCATAGAAAAACAATTTAACATCCAAATGTGTGTGTGTGTGTGTGTGTGTGTGTGTGTGTACACAAAAGCTCTTGCAAAATAAAACGCTTTGGTGAAGGGGATCAGAATATAAGGTGCAAATGATACTCATTTCTCATCATAAATTCTCTTGTTCAATTCTTTAATGATATTCAAGTGTTAATTTTTTAATCAAAAACCCCAGGTATTGTTTTAAATAAAGAAAATTAGGATTTCACTGCAACTACTTTACGCTGAGTTACAATAAGTATTCTTGGCAGTTTTATCAAAAGAAATTAAAACACCTGGAAAATCATTGCTGGACCGAAGGTTTTATATATATTGGCAGATCTTTTCCTAAAAAAACAGACTATGAAACTGGTAGTGACTGAAAATAACAGTTCTGTCCTATCAAATTGTAGAAAACATCAAAAGAGACCCCTGAGACTCTGTCCCTCAGAAAACCTGATAACTGCATCATCCAGCCCTGCCAAAATCGTGCACACAGCTTCAGAAGGTAATTGCTTACTGTTTTCATTCTCTTCTACCAATGGCGCAGGCCACAGAATAACAGAGTAAGTGGTACTAACAATCCCTTATCCAGTGCCAACAAAAAAGAACTCATACCTTAAGCTCTTGTCAATTTTGAGTAATACATTTGACTGGCTTTTTCAGCTAAAAATACCTCTTATTTTATTCTGAAATTAGGGACATGGTAAATTTTTTCTGGATGAAATAAACTTTATCATCAACTCTAATAGGAGATTTTATTATTTTCCTAGTTCTTACATTACTGTTATTGAGATTTAGCTTAAAACCTATACATACAAACACACATAATTTAATTCTGTAAGATTTTATAACATCTATAAGAGTGAAAGAGATGTATGGTAGAACTTTCACTTCTTAATAGAATATAATTAATAGACAGCAAGCCCTAGGCAGCCTCAAAAATAATTATAAAAGTTTAGGAGAAAGGCTTAAAAATAACACAAAATACTAAATCTGAAAATTAATCTATTGCTCTAATCTGGGTAGCCTATAGAGATAAGTAGGAAACAAAATGTAAAATACATGTGCTTAAGAAATCTGAAAAAACACATATTTTAGTACCTATTCATACCTGGTAAATCCCAGAAAATGATGAGACAGAATGGTGGACTCAGGTCGCTGGCAGTGTCTTAGGAGAGTGTCCACACCAGGTAAAAGCTGGGGGCAGAGCAGAGAGAAGACTGCCAGCCCTGGTTCAGGCTGATGGCTGTAATTGTGCATTTCTTCCAAAGGGTACATACTGTTAGCCAGTAAGTCAGATGTGCTTTTTGTTCAGCCCACACAGTATGGTTTTGTTTATTTGTTGTTTGGCTAGTTTAACTGACATTTAAACATCAGAAGTTCCCATAAAAAATGGTTTCAGCATGGAAAAAATAATGGAAGACATTTTAACAAAGCGACCGCACAATTCCACATGGTAATAGAAGGCTAAAACATATTAGCTGTGTCCCCCCTTAGCCTCCTTGATGTAAAAACTGAACAGGCTTTGCTCACTCATGTAGCCTCCTCCCCAGCCCCTGTCAGCACCTGAGTTGGACAACTTTGATAAAACTCTAATGGATTAAAGTAGTACTTTATAAAACTGTACAATGATCTTATATTTAGAAACTTATTTGGAGTTTCATAATGACAAAACACTAAAATGGCACATACTATTACCTACTGCACTTTATTTGGATGAAATAATGTGTAGAAAACAGTAAAGAAAAAAGCAAAATGCATTGCTTTGTTAGTTTGTATTATCAAAAGACATGTAAAGATATTGGAAGATGTAAAAGTATCAGTATTCAAACAGTATTCCCAATATGCAGTGGGAAGATTTATATGCAATTGGATAAAAATATAGTCCAACAATGAAGTGACTGATCTATTGTACATACATTAATTAAAAAGGCAAACACAGTAAGCTTAAAGAAAAATGCTTACAGTCAAAATTCATTACTGCATCAGGCATAGCTTATCTATTAAGCTGAAGATATGAAATCCAGGAGTGTCCAAATTTTTATCGGGGGGGGGCATAATTTGGTTAATTTCATATACGTACGTTAGCTATAGGCTAGTTTTAAAATTGGGTAAATCCAGTGACTGACTCCATTCCTCTGCGTTTTTTTTCACTCTGTGTTTTGGTAGGTGTTGGTAGCAAGATGAATAAAGAAATATTGGATCTTATACCAATCAAATGTCAATATTCAGAGACAAAAAAGACAAAATGCTTTAGAAGCTTTCTCTTTCAAATGAGGAATTTTTACCAAGAAATGCACAGCAACTTCCTTTCTGATCCCATGTCCTGAACTAGATCTTGTGTCCATTCTTGAGCTGCCTTTGTGGCAATGCTGCCACTAAGGACTTAGGCCTGAGAGCTTCAGCCACAGGAAGCTGGAACTAATAGTTGCTTGAAATTGGTTGATCTCAACTCTGACTCCACTTCAGACTCACCTGTGGAGCTTTTAAAAAATATTTCAATAATCAGGCCTTATCCCTCTGAGTGGCACTCAGGCCTCTGCAATTTGTGAAAACTCGGATTCTAACATGCAGCTGGGAAAGAACAACTGGCTTATACCAATTAGGATCCACCCCTGGAGGGGTGGAACTCCATACTGCAGAGTTATTAGGGGAGTAGAAGAGAAAAAAATGGTGTTTAGAAATTAACCTCAGTGTCCAACAAAATATATACAAACACAAAGAAAATCTCAATACACTTCAAAACACATAACTATAGACCAGGTTGAATATAGGGTTGTCAAATTATATAAGATTACAGAGTATCCTAGGTAACTATTTCATCAAGAAAATAAAAGTGCAATTACATACAGACCCTTAAAAAAATGAATATCAAAGAGAGTTACATATCAAATCAATTTAGTCTATCTGAACCTGATATTGGTAGATGTGTATAAAAGTTCTAAATTGATGACTTTGCCAAACAGGCTGATATTTTCCAACATGACACATCATTCACAGAACATCCTCCCTTCCTCTTTCTGGCCCTTGCAGTAGAAGCTCCATGGAATCTTTATGTTCTACATTTAGCACACATCCTCTTTTCTTCTGTTTTAGAGTAATTCATGTTCATTATTTATATTTTTTATAAATTGTAGTTTTCTATTTTATGTGTTATAGTTATTAGATACTAATTATTTTTGGAAGAAAGAAAAGGAACAAGGGTAGGAAAACAAAAGGAAGATGGGCTGAAAAAGAGATTTTGACTAATTATAGAGCTACATGGTACTGGCTATTCTTCCTTTCATTCAAGTTGAGTAACCTTGCTGTATTCAAACAGAAATCAAGTTCAAAAATACTTCTCAGGACCTTTAGCTTTAATACTTTTGTTTTTAGTGGATAATGAATCAAATTAACAAATAAGGCTTGAGAAGAAATGCAATTCAAACCTTCTCAAGCTGTTCTTCCCAACAGACTTGATGACTACGTAAAAACCAGTATGTGCTACAGAGCACACATCAAAGTAAGGAAAGTCATGAGGGATGAAGAAGTGCATCACATAAAATATTAAAGGGGTCAGTTATCTCAGAAAATATAACAGTTCTTAAAGTGTATGGCCCTAATAACAGAGTATCAAACTCCATGAGGCAAAAACTGAAGGAACTGTAAGGAAATGTAAACCAATCTATTACTAGTTGGAGATTTCAACAACCCTCTCTCAGGAATGGGCAGATCCAGCCAGCAGAAACTCAGCAAGAATAGCATTGAACTCAACAATACCATAAACCAAATGGATATAATTAACACCTATAGATTATTTCATCCAAAAGCAGCAGAAAACACATTTTCACAAACCCCTATATAATATGCACCAAGATACACCATTCGAGGCCATAAAACACACCTTAACAAATTTAAAAGAATAGAAATCATAAACAATATCAACCTCTCAGACCACAATGGAGTTAATCTAGAAACCAATAACAGAAGGATAACTGGGGAACCCCAAAATATTTAGAGAGTAAATACCACACTTCTAAATAACATGAGTCAGAGAATAAATCTCATGAGAAATTTTAAATATCTTGGACTAAGTGAAAAGGGAAACACAACTTATGTGTGACATCAGCATCATGGTAGCATAAGACATTCCCCATTTTCTCCCCCACCCAACAACAAAAATTCAGCACTAATTCATATAATAGGCAGACATACCTCAATCACCCATGAATGATAGAGCCTTTATGAATGTTCAGTTTCCCAGAATACCACTGGGGCAAAAAACATATGACTTTGGACACACTGCAATAAGAGGAGCAGTTTAACTTTACCTGCACCATTCTTTGCCCAAAGCAGCACACCTTAGAACCAAGAGAGATCATCCTCAGCCTGTGATTTCTCCTGTGGGAGAAAGGGAGAGGAGGTGAATGAGCATCTGACTTCCTCAGCTCTTCAGGGCACTACCAAACATGCTCATTTCTCTCTTTCACCATTCAGAGTACTAAATAATGAGCTAAATGACTGGAAGTAAGAAAAGTAACATATAGGACATTTGGGGAGACATTAAAGGAACAGAGATCCTTCTAATTACATATTACATTCCTTCAAGAAGCCCACAAATGAGTTCCTAGTAACACCTTAACTATGGATCCTCTCCCCAAATAGTCTATGAGAACCTATAGCACTCTGCATGCCTGAACCACATCTCCCCATACCATCCTTTCTGTCAGCTCCCTGTGTGCTCCTGATGGCAGCAGCAAGAGCAGGCTTTAGCAGACAGCTAGAGAGTACATGCAAAAAGACAGCCAATTGTGGGACAGGGAACCACAAACTTGAGCTTTAGCACCATATTTGAGAAAACAGAAGAGAGGCTGTCAGCACTTGACCATGGGTATTGCAGGATCTACAAAAGGCATACAAGCTTAAGAATTCAACCATGAGACTAAGCGAGAAGCATGGAGCTGGTGTACCCAAGAAGGTCTGAGGTAGCCTCAGAGAATCTACTAAGGCTGACAGAAGGCATCTCTCTTTTACAGGCAGACAGTGAACGCTGAAGGAGGTAACTTCTATTTAAAATGCAAAGACAACAGCAAATTTTGAGAAACATGAAAAATAAGGTAACATGACACAACCAAAGATCAATCTTCCAGTAACCAAACCCAAAGACATGGAGATCTACAACTTAGCAAATTAAGAATATAAACTAGCTGTTTTAAGGAACTCCATAAGTTATAAAAAACACAGAAAGAAAATTCCATAAACTTAGAAAAACAATACACTAACAAAATAAAAAGTATAATGAAGAGATAGAAATTATTTTTAAGAATCTGGCACTAAACAATACAAAGAACAGAATGAAAAATACCAACAACAGACTTGATCAAACATAAGAAAGAAATAAAAAAGATTAAATTCAGAAACTTTATAATTATTCATTCAGAGGAAAGCAAAGAAGAAAGAAGGAAAAATAATTTTGAAAAATAGACTTTAAGCCAAAATCAGTAATAGACAAAGAAGGTCATTATGTAAAGATGGGATCAAATCATCAAGAAATATTTTATAAATATACAAGCAACCAATGTTGAAGCAATTAAATATACTAAGCTAATGCTCACAGATCTCAATAGATTAACAGACAAAAATATAATAATAATAATAGGAGACTTCAGTACCCTGCATTCAACAATGGGAAGATCATCCAGACATGAAATTAACAAAAAATGTTGACCTTAAACCATACTTTAGACCAAATGCACCTAACAGATAAACACAGAACATTCCATCCTACAACAGAATACACTTTCTTCTCATGTACACATGAAACATTCCCCATCATTTATCATATGGTGTGTCACCAAAAAAGAAAAAAGAAAAAACAAAACCAAACACAAAAAACTATAAGCAAACTTGAAAACACTGAAATCATACCAAGAAACTTTTCCAATCACAGTGATATGGAAATACAAATTACTAACAGAAGGAATGCTGGACAACTAACAAATAAATGCTATTTAAACAACACAATCTTGTACAACCAATGTTCACAAGAAATCACAAGGGAAACAGAAACTATCTCAAAAATAAAAAGGAAACACATACCAAAGACTAGGATGCTGCAAAATCAATTCTAAGAGGAAAGTTTACAGCAACAAAAGCTCATGTTAAGGAAAAAAAATCTCAAATAAAGAACCTTACTTTGCACCTCAAAGCACTAGAAACAAAGCTAAATCAAAAGTTATTAGAAGTAATGAAATTACAAAGATCTGAGCAATAATAAATGAAACAGACCAGAAAAAACAATATAAAATATGAACTAAACTAAAAGGTAGTTCTGGAGAAAAACAAAATTGACAGATAGAAGGTTCAAATAATTAAAATTGGAAATAAAAGAGGAGACATATGATACCACAGATATATGAAAGATCATTAGAGATTACTATAAACATTTAAAACCAACAACTTGTATAACTTAGAATAAATAAAAATTTCTATAAACACACAACAAATCAAGACAGAATCATGAAGAAATGGAAACTCTGAACAAACCAATAATAAGATTGAATTAGCAATAAAGAATTACCCAACCAAGAAAAAACAGTCCAAGACCATATGGTTTCACTGGTGAATTCTACCAAACATTTAAAGAAGAATAATTGCCAGTCTGAAACTATTCTATAAAAAAAACTGAAAAGGGAACGTTCCCAAGCTTATTTTGCAAGGTCAACATTACTCTGAAACAAAAGCAAGATAAGGACATTATATGGGGGAAAAAACTAAAGACCAATATCTCTAATGAATATAAATGAAAAAATTTTCAACAAATTATTAGCAAACCAAATTCAAGAACATATTAACAGGCTTATACACCACGATCAAGTGGGACTTATATCTCCATTACAGGATGGTTCAACATAAGCAAGTAACAAAAATTGTGATATACTACATTAATAGAATGAAAAATAAAAATGACCTGGTCATATAAATAGATGCAGAAAAAAGAAAAAAAAAAGCATTTGAAAATATATGCTTTATATGATAAAAATACTCAACATACTAGAATGGAACAAACACATCCTAATAGAGACAAGTCCACAGCTAACATCACACTCAGCAGTGAAACCTTGAAAGCATTTCTTCTAAGATCAGAAACAAGACAAGGTGGTCAAGGTGGGGAGTCTCACCACTCCCACTGAAAGTCCTAGTCAGAACAATCAAGCAATGAAAAGAAATAAAAGGCATCTAAATCAGAAAGGAAGTAAAATTGTCTTTAATTGCAAACAATATGCTCTTATATGCAGAAAACCCTAAAGAATCCACCAAAACTTCCAGAACTAATGAATTCACTAAATTTGAATAATACAACATTAACATGTAGAAATAACTTTCATTTCTATACTTTAACAACAAAATATCTGAAACTTGAATTTTAAAAATCTTTTGATGGCAGCAAAAATGATAAATTACTTAGAAATAAAATTAATGGAGAACAATGGTAGCACTTTTACGTGAAATCTAAAAAATTTGATCTCAAAGAAACAAAGGGTAGAGTGGTGTTTACCAGGGCCTAGTGGATGGGGAAATGTCAGTTAAAGGATACAAACTTCCAGTGATAAATGATGAACAGGTTGGGAGATCTAATCTACAGCATGGTGACTATAGTAAATAACTATATTGTATACTTAAAAGCTGATAGAAGAATGATTTTAAATGTTCTTATCATAAAAGGAAGGGGTGCTAGTTAATGCTATGATGATTTCAATATATAAGTGTATTAAATCAATACATATACCTTAAGCTTACACAATGCTACATATCAATTACATCTCAAAGTGGTGGGAGAAGGAGAAAAAAAACTTAGCAGTATTTGTGAGGTACAAGGAAAGAAGTGTTTAGAGAGAAATTTATGGCATTAAATGCATATGTTAGAAAACAAGATCTAAAATCAAAGATCTAAGTTTCTGCCTTAGGCAATTGGAAAGAAGAAGAGCAAATAAGACCCAAAGTTAGCACAGGAAAAGAATTAGCAATAAAGCAGAAATCAATCAAATTGCAAAAAGTAAATCAATAAAGAAAACCAACAAAACCCATTAGCTGCTTTTTGTAAAAATCGATAAAATTGATAAGCCTTTAGTCAGGCTAAGAAAAAAATTAGGACACAAATTATGAACAACAAAATCAGACAAGAGACATCACACTACAGACCTCATGAGCATTAAAGATAGTAAAGACACACGTGTATAATAACTCTGCGCCCACAAACTGGAAAACCTAGAAAAAAAGACCAACCCCTGAAAGAAACAACTGCCAAAACTTCCACAAAGGGAAACTGATTATCTGAATACAACTATATTCATTTTAAAATTTGAATCAATAATTACATTTTTTCAAAACAAAAAGCACCCAGGTAGGTTCACTGGTGAATTCAATCAAATATTTAAGGAAGACATTATATGAATTGTCTACAATCTCTCAGAAGATGGAGGCACAGGGAATACTTCCTAACTCATTCTATGAGGCCAGCATTACCCCAATACCAAAATCAAAGACATACAAGAAAACAAAACTACAGACCAATAGCTCTTATAAACATAGATAAGAAATCCTTGATAAAATATTAGTGAGACATTTTTATACACCAACAATTAAATAATAAACAGAAATTAAGGGGAAAATCCCATTTACTAGAGCAACAAAAAAATGAAATACTTAAGAATAAACTTAACCAAGGAGGTAAAAGACCTGTATTCAGAAAACTACATAACACTGAAGAAAAAAATTAAGGAAGACACAAGTAAATAGAAGCATATACTGTGTTCACAGACTGGAAGAATTAACATCATTAAAACATCCATACTACCCTACACTAATCTATAGTACCCTATACTAATCTATAGATTAAAGATAAAGGGCTGGGGCACTGAATGTGGGAGTGGTCGGGGGGATGAAGCAGGGGTGAGCAATGGGGAAAAAGGTGGGACAACTGTAAAAGAAAAACAATAAATACACTAATTAATTAGTCATATTCAAAAGGTATAAAAATAATTATATTCCACAACCAAATGGGATTTATCCCAATTATTCAAGGTTAGATCAACATTTGAAAATTCATTAACTGAATCCATCACTTCAACAGGCTAAAAAATAAAAATCACATGATCATACCCATAGATGCACAAAAAGCATTTGACAAAATCAAATACACATTTATTATTAAAAAACTCAGTACACTAGTAATAGAGGGGAACATTCTCAAGTTGATAATGACTCTACCACAAAAAAAAAAAAAATATAGCTAACATCTTGGTGAAAATCTTAAAGTTTTTCTATACAAATCAGTTACAAAACAAGGATGCTCCCCCTTTCACCATCCTTTTCAACATCTTACCCAAAGTTTTTAGTGATGCAATAAGCAAGAAAATAAAATAAAGGTAAACAGATTGGAAAGAAAGACATAAAAATGTCTGATTGGACATTACATGATCATCCATGTAGATAATCTGATAGAATAAACAAAATAACTTCTGGAACTAATTAGAAATTATACTAGGGTTGCAGGATTCATGGAAGAAATAATTGATAAGCTGTACTTCATTAAAATTAAAAGAGAATGTCAAGAGGATGAGAAGACAAGCCAGTGACTAGAAGAAAGTACTTGCAAAAGGCACACCTGATTAAAGGACTGTTCTTCAAAATGTAAAAAGAATTCTTAAAATTCAACTATAAGGGAAAAAAAAAACAATTGAAAAATAGTCAAAAGACCTTAACAGGCAGCTCATCAAAAAAGTATACAGATACCACATAAATATATGAAAAGACACTCCACATCACATGTCATCAGGCAAATGCAAATTAGAACAATGATGAGAAGTCTCTCTCTCACCTATTAGAATGACCAAATCCAGGACCCTGACAACACCAAATGCTGATAAAGATGTGGAGCAACAGGGAGTCTCATCCATCGCTTGAGAGAATGCAAAATGGTCCAGCCACTTTGGAAGACAATTTGATAGTTTTTATGAAACTAGACGTACTATATGATTCAACAGTCGCACTACTTGGCATTTACACAAAGTTAAAAACTTATGTCCACCCAAAACCTGCACACAACATTACCAGCAGATTGATACATAATTGCCAAAACTTGGAAGTAACCAAGATGTCCTTCAGTAGGTGACAGATAAATGAACCATGGTCCATCTAGACAATAAAATATTATTCACTGTTTAAAAGAAATTACCTGTTAAGCTATAAAAAGACATGGAGGAACCACAAACACATATTAATAGAGAAAGGAATCCAATCTAAAAGGCAGACATACAGTATAATGCAAAATATATGATAATATGAAAAAGGCAAAACTATAGATAAAGTAAAAATATCAGTAGAGTTCAGGGAGCTGGGTTGGGGAGAGATTAACTGGCAGAGTAAACAGGTTATTTAGGGCAGTGAAGTTGCCCTAATAATGGATATATATCATTATACTTTTATCCCCAAAACCATATAGTGTACAACACCAAGGATACACCCTAAAGTGTACTACAGAATTTGGATAATTATGATGTGTCAATGTAGGTTCAATCTTGGTAAAAAAAAAAAAATGTACCATTCTGGTAAGTGATATTGATAACCAGACAAACTATGCATGTGTAGGTTCAGAGGCTATATAAGAAATCTGCACCTTCTTCTCAATTTCCTTGTAAATCTAAAGTTTCTCTAAAAAAATAAGTCTTCCCAGGAAGACAACCCAATTAAAAAATGGGCAAAGGACTTGAACAGATACTTCTCCAAGGAGGACACACAGAGGATCCAGAGACACATGAAAAGATGCTCAATAACACTAGGCATCAGAGAGATGTAAATTAAAACCACAGTGAGACACCACTTCACACCAGTCAGAATGGCCATCATAAACAAAGCAACAAACAATAAGTGTTGGAGAGTTTGTGGAGA
>PVIA01004623.1:0-26596 GCA_004024845.1 Tonatia bakeri
AAACTGCTTTACAGATGTTCCTGAGCTGAGCGTCCCAACATCTGCGCAGGGAGGAGGGTGCAGTTACCAGCTCCGTTCTGCAGATGAGAACAGTTATGGGGGCCCAGGGGGCCGAGGCTTGGTGTTCTTAGGACAGTGTGGTGATGCTTTATTAGCTTTCGTCATAACGTGCTCGAGCAGCCGGGGAGAGAATGTGCCCGTGTCCAGCGTGAGGTCATTCTGTTAAGTAGAAAAGAGCTAGAAACAGAACCCAAGGTTTGGGGACTTCTTACCTCACGTTGTGTTTGCCACGTTCCTAAGTTCAGGAGAAAATCATAAATCACAAAACCATGAGCAGAGACCAAGAAAGAACACACATCATACAATGAACAGAGCAAGTCACTTAACTTCCAAGAAGTGAAGCGGCCCACCCCACCCCTCTGGTCTCCTCCACGGAAACTGACCTCAATCTGGTGGGCCACCCAGAAGACAGCGTCCCCAGGCAGGACTCTCCGCCCGCTGGGCTCCTGAAGTCTCCACTGAGTGTAACGTACAGCTGTGCTCCTGCTGCCTGTCACTGGAGCCTAGCCAAATAGGAATCAGAAATAAAAAGTCATAAAACATTACACTGGGATTTCCATATCAACACTTCAGAGATAGTTAGATGTTCTCTCAATTTTTTTCCTAAATGAAGTCTATTACCTTGAGGTATTTCCCGAGGTGCTGAGATCTATTGTCTGTAAGCGCTGAGCACCTCAAAGCCTGGGGTTTGGGGTGCATTGTGCCGCTGGTTGGAAAATGCATTAACCTCCATCCCCAGGTGAAAACATCACAGCTCCCTGGATGCATCTGGGACAATGCCCCGTTTCTAATTATTTCACCCTGCCTTCCTTGGTGGGGTCCTCGGTGCTGACACAACACACCGACTGAGGGAGCATTTCCACTGAGGCGCAGCTGCCCCCGCTCGCCCCCCCGTCAGAGGTCAGAGGGCCGCCCAGACTGAGGCAGCGCTGGTGAACAGGCAGGACACTGGCGCGCAGGTAAGACACAGGCCCTGCAGCAGCACGAGAACGCCCAGCACTCTCTCGCTCTAGTTCTAGATGTATCGTTGGCCCTGGGCAAGAGGGCAGTTAGCGTAAATCTGGGTCTGGGACATTGCTCTTTAATGATCAGTTTGGGTCTGGGAGTAAAGAAGTCATTTATTTCCCTCTCCATATATTGCCTGCAATGAGGGTGCATGCCACCACGTTAGTGGGGTTGCCCTTGTCACCCCATTATCTGAAAAGCAGACTTACTTCAAGCGTGTTTCAACTGACATGAAAATATTAGCATGTACGTCCACGGGAGAGTTCTGCTTTCCTGTTTCCAGAGCTTTCCAGTCCGGCCACACTAAGGACTGTGATGTGTGAAAAGAACATAAATGCATAAAGTGGTAGCCACCACTGGGACCCATCTGGGTCCTTTTTCACTATTCCTTGACCACTCTCAGTGATTTAGTCAAATCTTGATTTATCTCGATTTATCAGTCTTCCTTAAAGTGCTTGCTTCCTGTCTTACTACAAAACACTCTCTTCTAAAGAAACCATTCATAGGAAAGAATCTCTCAGCCTGTTTGCTGTTAAACCTGTTTGGTGTGTGCTCGCCACTGTCCAAGTTGTCCTCTGCCCCTCCCGTCCCCCGCCCGGCTGGGGACCGTCTGGTTTGTCTGAGAGTCAGGGCCTGCTCCGCCACTCCTGCCAAGGGGCTGCCACCTCCTGCAAGTGACCTTGCCTGTGTGTGACATTCCAACTCTCCCTTCATTTTGTTTTATAATCAAAAGTAGAAAATTCTTCTTCTGTCAGATTGAACAGACTTTCTAAGAGAAGCCAACAGCGGTTTCATCATTGCAGCCTAAAGCAAACATTTCAGAACCATTTCCTCTGCTTCTTTGTTGATTGCAAAACAGACCCCAGAGGCTAAGTGCTCCTTTCTCCGGCAACCTCGGCACCCGGAGGCCCCCGCCGGCGTCTGCCCACCAGGCTTTGGATAAGGGGAGCTTCTCCTGAGGTGTCTTATAAGCAGCAGTCTTTGACTTGCTGGTGGGGAGCTTTAAGCAGGTTTCCATGTTGCTTTTTCAATGAACCTCTTCTGCCAGGGAGAACACACTTTCACTTGGTCGCTGTCAGAAAGATGGCTTATTTCAAGTCATGTAATGGGAACCCCGAAGTGTCATGCGGGTCAGCCCCACGGGATGCCCCATCCCCGCCACCCCGCACGTCACCCTCCGCCACCAGGAACGCACTGCCCATGGAGGCACGCAGAGGAGCGCTTTCGGTCATGTGGAGAAACCCGGCCACCTGACGACTCTGGGGTTCACATGAAACCGATAACGAAGATATAAATTTATGCTGCTGCCAATACTTCCCTAATCCACATGATGTTACCTCCTCAGTGAAGCTTCGGTGAGCGAAGGTGTCTCAGTGTCCATGCTGGGTTGTCTGGTAGTCTGTTATAAAGCAAAGGTTGATTCGGGTTCCTTATGTGAACGAGATTAAAATGGAAAGAAAAAAAAGGAACTCCCTATGGTCCTGTAATAAAAATATTGTTGAATTTAAGACTGAAAAATGCCTCCTTCTAATGAGAAGAGATGACGTGCCAGCTCCCTTTCCTGGCTCAGCCACCCTACAGTTGCCAGGCAAGGTAGAAATTTCCGGACACCTGGTGGGGCTTGTGGAGCTGGACCACGGCTTCGGGAGTCTGTAGACAGGAGGCTCGACTTTGTCTGAAAGGGAAAAGTGTCCCACAGAACAAGGTCAAATTCTCCGCGTCGTACCTAAGCATCTGCCCAGGGGAGAGACAATGTCCCACGTTTCAGGCGTGGCCCCGTACCGCAGCTCTGGCCAGAAACGGCGAGAGAGCAGAGGGAGGGGAGGGGATGTAGGGAAGCACCAGGGGCTAATCTGGAGGCTCACAGATCTGCAGAAATAAATCTACAGTTCACCCCAGATCATATAAATGGACACGATTTACCCATTTCTCACCAAAGAGCAGTAATCCAAATACAGAGGTTGGCAAAATGAGAGGCCAGGGCCCCTTGCATCTTCTTTGGGCACTACTCTCATCTAACGGAACGGAAAACTTTCCTAAGACGTTTCCCAGGTACCTCCTCACTCCCCAGTTCTTTTTGTTTGTCACTCCCCTTTTTTGTTCCTTCTGCTACTCGTGTTCCAACTGCATTCTCTCATTCGGGCTCAGAGCAAGAGAGAGAGAACACCAGTAAAGTCTGGGAAGAAAAACTTCCCAATTTCTGGTCCTGGCCCTGCAGCCTGAAGCATTCCTGAGGCACCAAGTAATTGACCTCTCACCTGCTGGGGGTTCGGAGACACTCGGGCCATCACCTCCCACTGCACAGCCAGCCACACAGAGGCACGCCAAAGCCTAAAGACCCGGCCCAAAGACCCGAGTCATATGCCAGCAAGAAACCCACACTGCCTTCTGGACTCGCGATTCACTTTCAGTAAACCCGTATATTATCACACGCTTGTTTGCTTTGTTTAGTTTCAACCCCCACACCATTAACCTGGGAGCCTGGAACATGTTGGCTTCTTAACATGTTCCTTCAGCTCACAGAACCACAATCGTCTAGGACAGAAAGTAAACAGCATCTTATTTTTGCAAGGGGAGGTGGGAGGGCAGCAGAGCTGGGACTACAGTGGTGAACTGGCCAGCTCGAGGCAGGCTGAACGCAGTGGCTCTCTCCACCCTTCTCCGGTCGGAGGTGTCCTTGCTCCCCACCTAGCTCCTGTCTGAGGGGTTCTGACCGAGCTCTCCATGATCTCCATCACCCAGGTCATCTCCTGGAACCACGAGGGGGGACTGCTCAGGCCCCAGGGCTTTAAGCATCCCTCATTTTTGACACTAGATAAATGTCCCTATGCTTCTTCTTAAGTGCCTATCTCCTATATTTCACATTCTGGCCAAAGCTAATGTTTAATTAGGAATAAAACAATGTAACTAAGAAAAGATAGGGTTTGGAGTCAGGCAGACCTGTGTGAAATTTGGATTCCTTGTCTCACTGCAGCACTACACCTAATGGCAGGTCACAGGCCCTCTGGAAGTCACTGCCCTGTCTGCCGCATGGGTGGCAGTGCTGAGCACAGGGATCCACTCTGTGCAGCGAGGGCTGGGAGAGACACGGACAGCGGCTGCCACAGCGTGGCTCAGGACAGGTGCTAGGAGCTCCTTTCTGTTTTCCATGGTTCGTTGAATAATAAAACTTGATCCACTTTATCCAATGTCCCTGTTACTTTATCCTGTAGCTGTTGCTAACAGCTAAGAAACAATACTCTACAAAAACACAATTACCAAAAAAAAGGAGGTAAGGAAGGAATGAAAGAAGTAAGGAGAAGAGAGAAAGCAGGAAGGAAGGGAGAGAGGGAGGGAAGGAGGGAAGACGGCCGCCTGGCAGTGGAGTTTTACGCAGCCTAACAGGCTGGAACTGGTCATGGAGCATGAAAATGGAGCTGGACATCATGTGTCCCAACATGTGCTACCTTGGTGACCTTGGGCCCCCTCTTCAACTTTCCTATAATAATAATGCCTACTTCATATGATTATTTTAAGGACTCAATGCAATAATGGACATTAAAGGCATCTGGCACAGAGTCTTTGCACTTGACAAATGCAAAAAAAAAAAATATCGATTGAATGCCAGTTCTAAGATTATTCACGTAAGCCCTTGCAGAGAGAATAACTTAGTTTTCTCATCCAAAATAATCAGAAGGGCCGTGCTAGCTCAGCGTGCTCAGTGCAGAGTGTCTTAGAGGGACGCGGAAGCTTTGCTGTATGGTTGCAATATTAAGTTGTTCTTATTGAAATCAGCTCACCAGATTGCACGGTGACAGCATTGGATCCACTCCTGCAATGGCCGGGTGAGGAGCCATCAGCCTTCTCCTCAGCAAGAAACAATAAATAATTCATCCAGGTAGAGATGCTAGTCTTCTTCAGATTTTTTCCTTCTTCTGGTGATGAATTCTGCTCGTAGTTCCCAAAGCCACAAGTAAAATGCAGTTTCACAAACTGAGGGGGAAATGAGGCACACTAGGAGTACAAGGACATCGTGACAATATTTCCCTGACCCATACCAGTCCTCAGTGATCTTTCCCTTGAGATCTGAGCTCCTTAGCACTGGGTTTGCAATTTTGAAATGGTTCTCTCGGCACCTTGTGATTGTCCCTGTAAAAAT
Source organism: Tonatia bakeri (assembly GCA_004024845.1). Classification (NCBI taxonomy): domain Eukaryota; kingdom Metazoa; phylum Chordata; class Mammalia; order Chiroptera; family Phyllostomidae; genus Tonatia; species Tonatia bakeri. Next base: position 5,204 of record PVIA01004623.1, read on the forward strand.
AAGGGGAGGTACGGCTGATCGGGCACTCACCCTGTACATCTACTCACCCTGAGAGGCATTACTTCCTCGTTTCATCCTCGCCGCAGTCCTCCCTGTGGGCACTACTATCATCCTGGCTTCAAGGGTAAGGACTGAGGCCCAGAAAGGTTAAGCAGCTCACCCCATGTCACAGCATTAACAATGACACAGATAAGAGTTGAACCCAGATGGTCCGAGTCCACAGCACATGCTCTTCATTGTGCATGTGACCAAGGGCAGGCCTCTCCAGGGCCCCGCTGGCCTCTCCTCCCACACTGGCTCTCCATACTTGCTAGACTAGCACTGAGAACACAGCAGGCTTCATGGCTGATTGGCAAATGGAATTCAGAGCAAGGCACTTGCAGGCCTCCACCAGAAGACTTCAGCATGCACACTTTACCCTCTGGGACTACTGCATGCAACCACTCCAGCCATGCTCTGCACAGCCCCAGGGGTGCCCTTCACAGACACCACAATACGACAGAACCTGCAAGAACTACACAGAGCCACGGGCCTCTTGCTGTTTTTCAGCCAGAACCATTTCCTCAGTTCTATTCAGTGCACTCCACCCAGACTCGTCTCCTCTCCCAGACAGGAGCATTTAGACTCCTGCAAGTAAGCAGTGACGTCATGCACAGTTGACCCTTGCACAACTTGGGGGTTAGGTACACCAATTCCCACAAAGTCGAAAACCTGCGTATAACTTTTGACTCCCCAGAACTTAACCACAGTAGGCCTGCTGCACTAATAGCCGGCAGTAGACCAGAAGCCTAACTGGTAACAAAACCAACCAATTAACGCATATTTTGATGTTATATGTATTATACACTATATTCTTACAATAAAGCAAGCTAGGGGAAAGAAGGTGGTACTAAGAGAATCCTAAACCCTTGGCTGTTGTGGCTCAGCGGACTGAGCAGTGGCCCGTGAGCCAAGAGGTCGTCGGTTTGGTTCTGTCGGTGCACGTGCCTGGGTGCAGGCCGGGTCCCCAGTTAGGGGCATGTGAGAGGCGACCGATCATGTGCCTCTCGCTCTCTTCCCTTCACTCCAGAAATAAATAAATACAATTTAAAATTTATAGAAAAAGAAGATAATAAGAAAGTGAGAATATGTTTAGTATATTTACTGAAACACATCTGCATATAAGTGGGCCCTCAAAATTCAAACCCATGTTGCTCAAGAGCCAGCTGTGTGTCCCTTATATTTCAGTGCTCTGCATGCAGAACACATTCGGGAAGAGGGACTGCAGAAAAGGGAAAGAGTATCTGTGTCATTCCTACTTCTCATATTCTATATTCTTTAAAAAATGAGTTTGACCTGGGATGGGGACTGTTTATAGTTGTGAGCACTTTCCCTTGTGATCAAATGTAAACTCTATACTGACCAGGAACACTCGATCCCAGTTAGTGTTTACTCCCATCGAACTTACCCAGACAGGTCATCACACTCCGTACCAGCACAGCTGGGTGCTTTACCTCGGAGCGCAGCCCTGCGACCCACCTCGGTGCGAGGGTCTGACGCAGGGAGGGACACAGGACAGGTGGACAGTGTCGCACGGCTGGCCGAAGGCTCACGTGCATGACTACGGAGCTCGTGATTCCCCCACATACCAGCCTAGGTCTGGGGGTCAGCTTAGCCCACGTGGTGCTGCCAGTGGAGGGTTCGGGTAGTGCTCCCGTGGCGGAAAAACATGCATTCACGTGGTAAGAAAACTTTCCTCTCAGTTGCCTTTTAATGATTCTAATGAAATCAAAGAGAAAGTCTGCTCTTACGAACTTCCCAGCCCTCGCAAATGATCGTTTTTTAACAGAAAGAGAGCAGGACTATACATCCTTCACACGCAAGAGAACCAAGCGTGAGTTTAATAACATTATTTGTTTTCATTTTTTATAGATACCTCCTTTATGGACCAGTGATATTAGTTACCTATTTATGGGAGCGCTACACAGTTTTAAATAAATTCATTTACGTTAAAAAAAAAACTAGTTGCTCTAAAGATCAATATTGCTCATGATCTATGCACTGCTATACAAACATGGTGAATGTGGTGGATTAGTGAATGAAGGGTAGGAACCACCGTGGACAGACTCTGGGCACAGACAGAAGTCCATGCAGGTGACTCGGGCTCCATGGGGAAGGAGGAAGGGAGTCCAGAGAGCTGGCAGACGGGCTTTGAGGGTTAGTTGGTGAAGGAAACAAACGGCCTTGTGTTCCATGACGGCGTTTGGGCTCCCACGCCTCAGCTCCGTCAGAGGGTTACAGGAGGGACAGGCACAGACTGGGGGCGCTCCCTGCACCCCTCTCCCGGAAGACAGCAGCCACACATGCCTGAGGAGATGGCAAGGAAGCGGGGGAAAGATAAAAAGTCTAGAGAAGTATAAAAACCCCAAGGCTCAAATTCACACTAGCCCCGTGTGAAGGCAATAAACACATAGAGGAAAACCAGGGCACTGTGGAGACACCACTGACTTGGGAGCGAAGAGACCCGCTTTGAGTTCCAACTGCGTATCTCTAACTGGGTGGCCCAAGACAAGTACGCTTTCTGGGCCTCAACGTCCTCACCCGTGAAGCGTCCCGTAACGTTACTCCGTTCCTTCTCCACATCCTACAGTAAGTGCATTACCAGAACTTCCGGTTTAGTGATGGGGCACAATTTAAAAGAGACACCATATTTGCTTTAGGGGTACTCTCTCCTCACTAAACAACATCCTTTGACGTGTATGCACACGCACACAACTGCAGTTAGAGTTATAATCATGTGACCGTTAATATAATCGCTGGCAAATGTTGGTCGTAAATACTCGGTGCTAACGGGGTCAGCTCCCTGGTGGACGCTGAGGAATGTGCCCGGTGGGTGGTGGAGGGAGCCACCTTTCCTGGGAAGTAAAGGGGCGTTTCCAGTGCGCTGTACCTCCGAGGCCCTTCAAACACCCGCACCCCTTCTGCTGGACTCCACAAGCCCCACTTTCTTTTCACTGGTGTTTTCCCAGCCTTTTGGCAAAAGCACTTTTAATGTTGGGGACTGTGCCTGGCACATAAAATCACAACTCTCCCCTCTCTGGAATTAAGAAAGCAGGAAGGCACAAGATGGACTTTTGCCTTGGCGTGTTGAGGTTCAGATAAGGCTTTCATGAGACTCAGAAAAAACTCTCTGTCCACCCTGGCTGGTGTGGCTCCATGGACTGAGCACCGGCCTGCAAATCAAAGGGCCACGGGTTCAGTTTCCAGTCAGGGTACATGCCTGGGTTGTGGGCCAGGTCCTCATTAGAGGGTGCTCAAGAGGCAACCACAGATTGATGTTTCTCTCCCTCTCTTTCTCCCTCCCTTCCCCCTCTGTCCGTTCACGACCCACCGAAGGGCTATTGCACCACCACAAAGTGCTCAGAGGGCAAACTGAAAGGGAAGGGGCATAAAAACGAAATCAAACCACTTTTAGTATTTACTGAGCACTACTACCAGTTGTGCAGAGAGATAAAAAAATAACATTCCTGGTCTCAAGATGTTTGCAATCAAGCTAAAAAGTACAGGCTAATTCACGCAGAGCAATCAGAGAGAAAAACAGTATGTGACTGAGCACAAAACTGGGTGACTGCCGTTTTAAGATAAACCCCCTTTCACGCCTCTGCACCCCTCCATTTCCCACGCCTCAAGCCGAGACGTCTTTCTGAAATGCAAGGCTGACAAGGCTAACTGAGTCGCCGCCTTGCTCAAAGCATTTCAACAGCCCCGCCTCCAATAAAGTTCGCAGTCCCGGCATGGGCTTAAAGGCCACGCGGGCTGCACCGCTGTTTGGCACCTCTGTAGGTCTTGCTCCTCATCACTGCTCTTCCTCCTGGTTCTGCAGATGTGCCTGGAGCCAGGGCTCAGATGCTGACGGGGGCCCTGTGCTTGGCCCCACCGTGCCTCCCTGTTCACGCTGCTCCCTCTGCCTGGCACATCCACACACTCACCCACCTCGCTGACACTGCACACGCTTCAGATCTCAGCTGGAATGCTTTGACCCTTTGGGGCCTCTCTCCTGGTTCCCACAGCCTCCTGCCCTTCCGCCTCACAGCACTTGGTGCCCTGCGTTGTGCGTGGTTGTTTAACTGCCTGTTGCCACACTCTTCTACTTTAAGATCTACGAGGCCAGGAGCCATGATTATCTCAGCAGGGTATTCCCTCCCAGGCCCATGCACTTCACACATTCACTTAATATGCTCAAATGAGTGAGCGTGTGCTGTGGACAGTAAGAGAAAATGAAGATTAATAAGGACCAGAACGCAAAGAAAGGCAGATTTCATGACGAAGGTGCCACCTGACTTGGACCTTTATGACGACTAGGATTTCCAAAAGGGAAAGAGATTAATTATGGTCAATAGTATATGTGGAATAGTTTGAAGAAATAGTGGAGAGTGTTCAACTAGCTGTAAACTAATGAATAAATAGATTAATAAAAATGAATAATTGAATGGCTTTCATAATGACAGGAAGAATAATATGAATCTTTCTAAAAACGTAAATCGTGCCCTTTATCAACATCCCGAGAATGTGGTGATAAAATATGTGGCTGGCAGTGAAAGAGTTACCTGGCGGTCACAAATAACCAGCATTTCCCGAGTCCCGTGTCACTTCTGACACCCTCCAACCCTCCCTCCACCTGGAGGTTTTGTTATTATTTTTACGAGGCCCAGGAATCCAGAAAAATGTCTTCCAGTTGCATTTGGGCTTTAACTATATACATTCAATGAGCATTTCTTCCCCGTAGTTCTCACCCTAACACACACAAAAACGCAGTCTGCCTACCGAAAGTACATCCAGAGCAGGGTAGACTGACAGTTGTTTCAAAGCCGATCTCAAAAACATTTTTCAGATGTGATAGGTTCAGAGATTTACCTTCTTCTCAAATGCAGAGGATTATCCTGGAATTTTTTATTTGGTTTGCAATTTTCTTGACTAGAAGTCCTGATTAATAGGGGACACAGAGCCCCGTATAGAAAAATCCAATACATTATGCTCCAGTCTGATACATCCTCAGCAGCTCTCCTGCAAACCCACATTGTAGCACTCATATTCGCTCTCTCCTCTGGGGGTTGGAGGGGCCAGGAAAGGGAGAAGTGAAGAGAAAGAAACCAGCTCCTTGGCAGCTTCTCAACAAAGCTCCAGCTCCCAGCCCCTTCAAAAAAACGTCTTTTACATAGCTGCTCTAACCCAGAAAATATGCATAGTTTCCTGACAGATCGGATAATGTGGAGATTTGAGAAAACTGTGCAATTCTCCTTATTTTCATTTCACCCCCAAACCCTTTGGGTGTGAGTGGAACTTCCACCCACACATAATGGTGGTAGTTTCATTTTCCTCCACCGACAAGAGGGAACGGGAAGCGATAGCTGAGGAGGCGTGAGAAGAGCCTGGGCTCAGGCCGGGGCACAGACACGACACCCCGTCCTGTGGGGGCTGCCCGCCCTCGAGTGGATGGCGGCTGGAGTCCAGTCTCTCAGCAACAGCACCCGCCGACCCAGCGTCACGGCGATTAGCTGTTCACGGACAGCACAAGGAAACCTTCCAACTTGGACGTTCGAGAATCAGAAGGAACCTAAATCCTAGCTCACAGTTGCCAAGAAACTCTATATGATGCAGGTGCAAATCATTTTCCCTCCTCTTTTAAATTCAGACTCATTAAAATATGTATTTTGCGAGGGGATTAAATTCAAACATCTGGGAGAGGGGGGGAAAGTATCCACAACTCTCGAAATATTTTTTAACTGGGTTTTAGGTCGTGATTGTTTCTTAGGTTGGGGGTAAGAGGCTGCTTGCTGGTAGGATGACAGAAAGGGGCAGAGGGAGAGTTAGAAAATGACTTCAAGGCCCCAGACTTCATCAGCAGCCGTAATTGTGGGAAAGTAACCTGAAGATGCCGAACAACAGGAAATTACCAGAAGAATCTGTCAGCACAATCAGCTGCTATTTTCATTGTTCTTTGGCAAATTTATACACAGTCGGGAACACCTGGGCTGGCCTGAAGCCCAGGTTTGACTAATTGCCAGGGGAGAGGAGTCGTCATTTGTCTTCGGAGGGATTTCCTCCATTCGCTCCTCAAAACATGTGGTTTCACTTTTCCCCTCTCTCCGCAGGAAATGGCAGGACAGTGAGACGCAAAATAAATGAGTTCACTTCCAAGAGGTTGCCTCCTAAGAGGCCACTCCAAAAATAACTGTCTTGTGAGAGGTTGTTAATAACCGAGATTCTATATGCTGTCCTCAGAAAACAACATTTCAAAGGCACAATGATTTCCACCCACCCCTTAGCCCCTTGTTTTCCAAACGCAGGGCACGCAAAAAACAAAAGCCGTGGGAGACCGAGAGCAGTGATCAAGTCCTGGGTCGCGTGGAGGCACCCTTGTCACTCCATTCCTTGACAACACCCACTCCTCGGAGGGCAGCCTTCCCTGAAGCCTCTTCCCGAGGCGTGGAAGGTGCAACAGCAGCGGGAAGAGATGTCCCTCGCTCTTCCTCGCTGCCCATCTTCTTCCCTCTGAAACCCAACATGGCAACTTCTTGGCGAGGGGCGAGGGATACTCCTCAAAGGCACGCGAAGAGCCCTGCTCATCTGTGTTGCCCTGTGCCTCAGGCAGAGTCGGTGTTAGATCCGTGTTCATTGAATGAAGATCACTTGTGGGTTTTGCACAAATCACCTGCTTTGTGGCATGCTGCCCAGGAATGGGTGCAGGTATTTATAAATTTCTTGAACTTCAAGGGATCACCTTTTGACGAGAACCACCTGCCTGAGTGACAGCCTTCTCCCCCGACCTCTCTCCATATTTTTATAGGTGAGCATACTGCTACACCGCCCCCCCAACACCATACACACAGCTTCTGCCTCGTACCCCTCTCATTATTACAAGCTCTGGCCAAGATATCCTACTTGGGTAGCAGATTCATGTTTTATATTCCTCCTTGAAGCCAACAGAGCTTTCTAACTTAATTGCCTAGTATTTTAAATGTGCTGATTGGGAAATGTCACAGTGACGGCATGTTTCACATCCGCCTTTGGTATATTTTCACCTGCATTGTGTTCGACCTCAGCAGTGATTTAGGGGTTCTGGCATCACGTCAGCAAAGAATCAACTGCTTTTCCTTTCTTCCCTTCTTTCTGCTTTAAAGCATTTGGAGCATGCGGCAGATCATTACTGCCCTGGGTGCAGCCAGCAACATTTGGGTTTGATTTGGTTGCACGCACAGACCCCTTTCTCAAAGCCGAGCTGTACTGTAACCCTAAACTGAGCCCCCTTCCCCCCAGCAAAGGTGAAAAAATGTTATGGAGAGTTTTACAACCCGCAGCCCATCATTTATGCCGAACACTGGGAGAGTCCAGACTTGGCTTATTTTCACTAACTTCAAGATGTTTTGACATGTTTATTTGTTTAATTTGTTTATTTTGACTAGCTCTGATTATAATTGGCAGCAGTGTGCAGAACTAACATTAGACAGCGTCTTCGGCTTGCCTGCTGCAATGATGCAGAAAGGGCGTGAAGAGAAATCTGCCCGCTACGTAACAATGGCAAGTGGGCAGGAAAACTGCAAGAGGTTTCTTTCACAAAAAGAAATGCAACCTCAGTTTTCAATTTTATTTAAAAATGTACATGACCATTGTAAAAACTATACTTGCACGCTAACATTTCTTTTATCCAATAAACTTACCCCCTCTGCTAATATACTTGTACAACAGTTACTGAAAGTGGGATTTTTAACAATCTAACCTTTGGAATTTGTGTATTGAGATTTTTTTTTATTGTTCTGCCTATGGGTCTTTAAAAATAAAGGTGCAATAACTATTTGATAACGTTACAGCAATGTTGGAAAAGTACATAGTAGCTAATTCAGTTATGTGGTTGAAAATGTATTTTATGAACTCTTTGTCTAAAAATCCCTGCACAATGAGATTTGCACCTCAAAAAGAGTTTATCTGAGTTAGGCAATTGTTTCCTGCACTTTTGCCGTATTTGCCAAAACAATGGTCAGATCACACTGACGTTCTCCTGGTGCATGCGGGGTGTACGCAGAAAGCTTGTTTCACAGGGTCGATCCACACTCTACATATAAAAAATATATAATCCATCTTGGGAGGGAAAAAATTCTGTGTTCCTGGTTCGGCCAGACCACCCACGGAAGTCCTTGTGTCCTTTGCAAGCGTTAATCCTAAGCCAGCTCACAGTGTCCTGTCCCCTAGCCTCATTCCCTGCCCTGGCACGTGTCCCTGGGCATGGCTACGAGAGCATCTGGTCACAGCTCCTTAAAGGGGAAAATAAGAAATCCGTTCATCTACATATTCTACTGCCAATTATGCACAGAGCACACACATGCTTCGCTCACATTTATTATCCCATAAATATTTTCCCCGTGCGCAGTATGGTATACTGCTGCGTGTGATCCTGCCTCGGAACGCCATATGCGCTCTGTGACGGGGGCCAAGTCCAGGCTGCCATGTCTGTGCCAAGCAGCCCAGAGGTCTCTGTTGTGGAATACTTACTCAGAGAAGCCTGGAGTCTCTAGACCATTGATCCCTCAGCTTCTGTTACCCTTTAGCTTAAATCAGACTTCTTTGGGAGCAGGAAAAGCCACCCTAAGAGCACAGGAGGGACCAGTAACACCATGCTGGCCCCAAGGAGTTCCCAGCTGGGCTGTATTTGAGTCACCAGCTCATGTGGTTAAAGGGAACTGGGAAGATAGATTTCTCTAAAGGGGCACTGAATTGTTGTTCTTTGTAGGAGACTGAAAATATATTATTTTGCCTCCAGTTTCAATGACAAATACAGGAATTGTGCAGCCACAGGGCACAGGTTACAAGATGAGGCATTGAGGGCAGTTTAAAAAATACAATACGGATATAAACATCGAACTGGCTAAGAGACTAGATCTTAATTATACCCACCACAAAAAAGAAATAATTATGTGAGTAACAGGCAATAGAGGTGCTAGCTAATGCCGCAGTGGCAATTACACTGCAGCATGTAAATGTATCGTGTTAACATGTTGTATCCCCTGAACTTACACATGTTACATATCAAATATATTTCGATTTAAAAAATACAACACAGAGAAAGAAAGAGCAATGCAAAGTTCTGCCTTTCCGAAACTGCATTCCGAGTTTTTCCAAAGGGAGAACAAAGGGGTCAAGTGTGAAGGACAGAAATCCCAGTGTGGCGACTGCAGTGCTCGGGGTCCCCACAAACACGGTCCCACACCCTACGCACGGAAAGCTTTGCAGGAAGCAGCGTCACCCGGCCAACCCTCCAGAAGAACTGGTTTTGGGGGGAGAGAGAAGAGTGGAGGTAAACGTCAGAAGCAAAGACTTTCTTCAGAATTTGGGGTACATAGAGAGCCAAACACTGTCCCTCCCATTTTGTTACTGAACTCAGGGAGGTCACCACTTGGGGAGCTCTATTCAAAAACAAGACGTGGTTGTTGTAAGGCAGTTTTATTTACTTGTGGCAAGTAAATGAGTCCAGACCTTGCTTGCTTACCTACACTCTTTGATAATCACACGTGGATTTCAGCTGGCTCTTCTTCGTGGGTGGAGTTCCCGTCAAGCTGGTCCTGTTTTGTTGGTCTGCAGAATCCTGTGCTACCTGTGAACATTTACACGGAAACATTTAGGAAGAACTGCCCAGACCGTCAGACCATTTTTCCCTCGAACAATTTCTCACGATTCTCACCTCAGCAGGTCTGACAATGAAGAAGAACCGTGGAGGACTCTCAGAGACTGGCCCATCAGGCAGAACTTCGGCCAGGACTCCGGACTTTGGAGGGACAAATAACAAGTATGGAAAGAAGAAGGGTTCCTATGTAACATTCATTCAACTACCTGATTCCAAGAACTCAAATGCCTGACTCCCCCCGTATTGGGCTCACCAGGACTGCACCTCCTGTCTGCACCATTTCTGCTGACTTGTTCGGAGAACTAACCCCAACATAAGGATAAGGAATTCAAACTGGCATCCAGGGGCAGAGGCAAAGGCAGGATTTGGAGACGTTCTTTTTAGTTGAGAAAAAAATGAAACTGCACGGGTTCGTAACAAGGAACAAAAGGAAGACACCCACCTTCCACTTGTTAAAAACTGCACTGTCACCATAGTTGTCACCAGCGTTAACTGGAGGGTGACTGGAGAGTCAGAAGTTCTGTCTCCAGTTTCTACTCTGCCCTTATTCCAGAGACCAAGCCCTTGCCTTATATGTTCTTTATTTTCTCCAGTAGTTCGTTTGCTCAAAGTACATTGCACTTCTTGGGAGAGAAATGTGTCATACGGCCAGTGTTATTATTATTACCTATCTCTGGGGGGAGAGTTAAAGTTGTTAATATGAAATGGGTTGACTTTCTTTTTGGTTAAACTAAGTAAGGACGCACGGGCCGTAAGTGTTTTTAAGCTCCATGGATATAGAGGTTATATAAACACAAAGCAGTATTATGGAAGTGGAACTTCTGAAGGGCGTTTGCCAGAGGACCGCGTGCTGAGAACGTCCCACGAAAGGTTAAACGAGAGAGTCTAACGAGGGCTGCTGCCAGTGGCCCCTCCCGGGCCAGCTGACTCCGCTGGGCTACGGGGTGGTGGAGAATGAGAAGAGCGACCGAAAAGTGGCGGCCGTGAAGACGAGTTTCAAAACCAATATAGTCTATGGCTTCAGGGAGTTCCCAAACTCATGACACTGAAAATTACCAAGACGTAGGCAAAGATCTTTCAGGATAATATCTCAGGTGTGTTCACCTTAAAAAAAAATAAAAAGATGTCCTGCTCTAACCATCAGGTAAAAACCTCGGACTTTCAGAAATCAGACTCGTTTGCTGAAGCAGTTCTTTTGGTGTGCTCTCTGGCCGTCTGAAGACGTGCCCATGCTGCGTCCGAGACAGGGGACAACCGTCAGAGCACCAGGAACGGGCCCGTGGCTGGCACCGGGGCTGTCAGGGGGCTCGCTGCAAACTGAGGGACGAAATCGGTCTGCAGGGTTCGCGTTGCCGGCCCTGCCCTGAAGTCGCCCCTCCCCCGACTGTCCCCTGCCACCTGCACAGCCAAGGACAGTCATGTGACATCAGGGTGCTGTTTCCGATGTCACCTTCCCTAGAGCCACTTGACGGAGAAAGAGAGCTGAGAACGGCTATCAAGCTAACAAATAAAAGAAATACTTATAAACATAAATATCGTATCTTGTAAAATACATAAAGTAGCTGCCCGGCCAATGAGTTAAATGCGCACTGGGAGACCTGACGTCTGCCCCACTGCTCGCGCCATGAGGGTGGCACTCGGTCCTTCCCAGCCCAAACCCCTGCTCCTGGGGAGCGAGGGTGCGGCACGGAAAGGCTCTCCCAGCTCCAGCCGCTTGGCGGAACAAAGCAGCCCGGGAGACCAGGCTTTGAAACAGGCGAAGCCTGTGCCAATATATAGTGTTATTTGACCTGAGGGTTGAAGTAAATGAAAATAACTCAATGATCAAGTCAGAAATATCAAATGGTCTGAGAAAAAAATTATGATACATGTCACATATATGTATATATGTATGTATATCCCTCACCTCAATATTGCAAGTCGAGAAACGTTCAGGAAGTCTGAGATGCTTCAAACCCAACATATGGGTATGCACTGGCTTTTAAACACAAAAACGGTTTCCTATTTAATCAAAAAACAGAACCACATTCTCTCATCTTTCTAGAGAAGTGCCTTCTCTTGTCTTCCAAAATGCTCTTAGCCAAGAACTCGCCTGTTTTGTTTTGTTTGTTACACGCAGGGTGGGGCACCGTAAGTTTACAGTTGTCCGTGTGGAAAATAGTAATACAAGAATGAACTGTTTCGAATACGCACAGCTGTACCCTACTCGCGTGCCCCACCCTGCACAAGGTTTATAAGACTGTGCAGACACAAAGTGGTGTTATCTGAGTCGGTGTGAGATTATATTCCACTTGATTCAACACACATCTGCTGAGAAGTCCCTGCCGTGAGCAGGCTGGGCCTCCCCATGGCAGCCTCGTCCAGACTCGGCTTTCTCCTCTGCTTTTGATTTTCTCCCATGCCCTTCAGCCACCTGCCTGGCCCTGGCCCTCCCTGCCCTGGACCTCCAGGCCGAAGGGGCCATCAGCAACCGACCCTGGACGAGGGGGTTTCGGGATCCCAGTGGATCCTACACAATCTTGCACGACTTCTCAGCCAAACAGACTCTACTTTGGGGTGTCTTCCGGGCTCCCATTCTGGGCCCCAGGCTGGGGGTTCTCAAGCTCCTTGTCCATCAGCCATTTGGCCCCCCTGGCCAGCCCTTGGCCATCTGGACTTCCCAAGGGTCAGAATCGGGCTGTTGATGTGCTCTACACCCAACCTGGGCACAGAGCCAGGTGGGCAGCTGCTGACCCCCAGGCAGAAGGTTCTGGGGTTCCAGCAAGGGTTGTCCAAGAAGCACTGGGAAGGGGCCATCGTGAGAACATTCCACCTTTCTTCTACTCACTTTTTGTCCCCCTTTCTCGTCTTCTCTTTCTTCTTTGTCTTTTCCCTTCTCTCTTTTCCTGAGTGATAGGCACCTACAGTGACCATTGTATGCACAGCCAAAGAAATTTCTGGCTACTTCACACTTGCAAACCGGCCCCAAGAAGCCTGTTTCCTCTCTCTGCCCACCTTGCTTCCTCAATTCCACGGCAAGTTTTTGCTTTCAGAACAACACCATCAGTCGAGTTCCAGGTGAGTATCGGGCCCCACAGGCCTGGGTGTTCCGCACAGCCCGGTTCGCTCTTCTCACACCTCCCACAAAACCTCACGTTGCCCCCTCAGGGGTCAGACCAAGCCAGGAGGCCGTGGCTTTTCTGAGGAAGGAGACCCTTAGCCGGGAGGGGGACCGGGGCCATATCCAACTGTCGTCCGCAGGTAGGAAGTGAAAACTTCATACCCCGCAAGGGGAGGGGCTACTTAGTTCTTCTCAGTTTGAAACCAACCAACAACTACAACAACAACAAAAAAGACTTTTAAAGAGCAACAAACCCTCTTGTATAAAAAAAAAAAAGAAAGAAAGAGGAAAATGCTGCTTGGCAGTTTCCCCCAGAGGCTCAAACTTGAGTGACAAGCTATCACCAAATCATATTTATTCCTAACAATGAAAAGTACACATGTGGCTACAGCTGGACTTGAAGACATAGAGCAAAGGGTGAGAGGCAAAGTCGAAAGAGCCAAGAATCAGGAATCTCTTAAGCAAAATTCTGGATATACTTCCGTTCAATAAGCAGAGGGGGCTTTAAACTTCAGCGGCACAGAGGCGGACGGAGTGCAAGAGCCGGAAAAAGGCATAGATGGCTCTCTGTTGCCACCCAGTGGGGAAGGGCTGCCTGTGGCCAGACTGGGCCAGGAACCAGTTCCCTGAAGAAAAATCAGTCTGCTTAAGATCACGTTATCTCCTCCAAAGAATTACTAAAGCTTCCAGAAAGTCCCGTCCACTTCTCCTGTCCTCCCTCCTCCCTCATTAGCTGCCTTTGCTTGTCTTTGAGATAAAGGGATCTTGGCTGGCCTCTTCTTGTTGACTGAAAAACTCAATATTAAGAAAGGAAGACAGGAAGAAAGGAAGACAGACCAGCTTTTGCAGCATTTGCACCAAATCTGCAGCTCCCTTACTTGGTTGAGAAGGTGGGAGAGGAACATGGAGAATAAGAAGCAGGAGAGGGGGAGCCTGGCTTCGTCTGAGTGCCAAACAGGAAATAATTACGGACTCGTTTGGTCCTCCTCTGCAAAGGCTTCTCTAATTGAGGGAGGAAGCAGACAAAAAGGCAGTTTAAGTGACTTTTGATTCTTCCTGAGGAATGCCAAGGTTTGTGGTCGGTCTGGAGAGCAGATAACAGGGATTCTCCAGTTGCTCTTTCAATCCGTGGCTAGTTAACCCAAAATGAAGTGTTTCATTCAAGTTGTCCTGGAATTTTTGTTTCAAGCACATGCCTGGCTTGCCACTTAGTGGGTCTCCCATCATGCAGTTCATGCTTTGAGGCAGCAGGTATAGCCCAGGAGCTGGACCCTGTCTTTCCAAACCATGGCCAGCTACCCGCAGTGTCTGCACCAGGCAAGTCCCAGGCAGGGTGCCAATGGCTGGGAGGCATAAGGAACCTCAGCATATATTGCAGGTAGTTTCAGGTTACATACCCCTGAACCCCAGGTTGCACTGGGACCCTGTAAATGCTTGGCTCAAGTATCTTTAACAATTATTTTATTTTTAAAAACATAAAATGCAGCCTGGGTGGTGTGACCAGTTGGTTGGAGCATCGTCCTGTAGACAGACAGGTTGCGGGTTCGATTCCTGATCAGAATGCTGCTCTCTCGCATCAATGTTTCTCTCTCTCAAGTCGATGGAAAAACGTCCTCATGCAAGGATTTTAAAAAAAGTAAAATGCACTATCAAATGTCTTACTCATCGAACTTCAACACATGAGAACAGCAATAAACTAATTTGCGTGTCTGCACTTTTTAGAGACCTAGCTTTATGTACGCCCGCTCCCATGACGGCACCCACGCGGGATCCCGGAGTGCGCACGGGCCGTGCTTAGGCGAGGCAGCCAGGCTCAGCACGTCGGCTCGGAGGCTGTGCTGTCTCAGCACAGCCTCACTGCACGGCCACCAGGAGAGAGACGGCAAGACTCGTGAGAACATCACGTTACAAATAATTTTAGCATTCGTCATACATTTTGGATGCTTTTTAGTTAACTTGTCTCTGTGATAAATGATATTAACAGATGTTAAATACTGGAAATAATTCAACTTAATTTTTTTTGTTTTAAGAATCCAACCATTCCTCTTTGGGGCTTTGCATCCGTTTATTTGAAGAGCACCTGGAGAATGCAATACAAGCTCATTTAAAACTTGCCATTTGCAAACGCTTATCTGCAGGAATTAGAGTTTTCACAATACTGTTCTGCACAAACAAAACAAACACCCTACTAATAAAACCAGGATACTGTTTATCAACAAATTTCATTAACAAATACAACTACGGACTTGTAGTGTTGGGAAAAGTGTATATAAAACAGTATAAGCTTTGTAGTCTGTTATGGGCTAAATGGTGTACCCCCCAAAATTGACATGTTGAAGTTAACATCCAGTAGCTTAGCATATAACCACAGCTGAAAATAAAGTTTTAATGTTTTGATTAAGTTAAAATGAGGCCGTTAAGGTGGGTCCCCATTCAGTCTGACTGGTGTCCTTAGAAGGAGAGGGACTGTGGCCACACAAGGAGACTGTGTGGTGTGCAGAGGGCACAGGGAGAGGGCGGCCGTCTGCGAGCCAAGGAGGGAGGCCTCAGGAGGAGCCAAATCTGCCAACACCTTGACCTGAGACTTCTAACCCTCCAGAACTAAGAGAATAAGTGTCTGTCCTTTAAGCCACCCAGAGCGTGGTATTTTGTTACAGCAGCCTGCGCTGACTGATACAGAGTCGAACAAATAGGCCTGACACTTCCTGCTGTACCACATGCCACCTGCATGGTCTTTTAAAAAATAATAATGATAATTTATTGAAAAATAATTTATGTATCATAAAATGTATCTGTTGTAAGTGTGAATTTAATGATTTTTAGTATATTTGCAGAGTGTTGTAACATCATACCAGTGTATACGTGGTCTTAAGAAAGATACTTATCCTCTCTGGACCTCAATTTCTTTACCTGTGAAATGGGGCTTATACCTTTTCCACGGGTTTTGAGAATTTAATTCCATGACAAAAACATGTGACACCTGTGTTTGTTTCCTTCCTCCGCAGTCAGTCTCCAGAGGGCCCTTCCACGCTAACCCAGCCGAGTCTAAAATCCTTGGTGCTCGCCACCCCCACATTTCCTGTCAAGGCTCAGCCCCTGCAGAACTCGGCACACGGACACCCTGTGCTCCTGCTTATCACCTCCTCCCCCAAAAGGATGCGATTTATGGCTTTGAGACCCCAGATACGGTCTTCCCCCTGGGACAGGCAGCTGGTGATCCCAGCCTCCCGTGTTCGTGTCCTCGGGTAACTCTCTTCCCTGGGGTCCTAGATGAACAAAATAAACGGAGTGCGGCAGAAGTGATAGGATGTCACTTCTGAGAGTAGGTGACAAAGCATGTGGCTTTTTTCTTGGGCATCCTCTCTCATCTCTCCTGTTTATGCACCCCGGCTGAGGGAGGAGAGCTACCCTGCAGAGACTCAATGTAAGGAACTTCGGTCTCCAGCCAGCAGCCAGTGGGGACCTGGGCCCTGCCAACAGCCATGTGCATGAGCTTGGATACAAATCGCCTCCCAGTACAGCCTCAAAATAGCCACAGCCACGAGCCAAAACTGACACTTCCCCTGCAGCCTGTGAGGGACCCTGAGTGAGGGGCCCCCAGCTAAGGTGCTCCAGGATTCCTGACTCAGAGAAACAGTGAGGTGATAAATGTTTGGTGTTTCACGCTGCTTAAAGGGTAATTTGTTACGCAGTGATAAGTGACCGATGCACCCGCCTTCAAGCACTCTAGAAGGAAAAGGGTCAAAATCAGGCTGACCTCTTCGGAAAGAACCTTCTCTTCTTAGTGCTCAACACACCGTCAAAATCAAATAATGAACCCATGACATTAGCCCACACTTGGCATTTAAGAATTTGCTAAAATTTTAGTTGCTACAACTGCTCCCTCTTCTTCCCGTGCTCTGAAAAACTCAGGAATCACGTATCACGTGTCTCCTGCGAAAGACTCACTGCCCTTCCTACTAGGGAATTCAGTTTGGTTGGCCTTGTGACCTCAGCTCTCTAATGTGCTCAGAAGAAGTCATGATTTTACAGATTATCTAACTTTCTCTCATTGCAAGGTCAGAAACAGTATTCTCTGCGGCTTTTCACATCTCAAGTAGAAGTGGAACCCCAGACTGGGTTTGACTTTTGATCTCTCCCTTCCTTTCCTTCTGACCAGATGCTGTAATGCAGGCCCCAAAGCCCACATAACCAAGGCAAGGAGGCCCAGATTTACCCTTCAAGTCCTAGGTCTATGGCTGACTGCCCCACGCAGTTCAGTGACCCACGAAAGCAGACAAGCCTGTTGACCAAAAAGCAAGAGAAGAGGACTGCCTTAACAATGGGATTTGAAGACCATCGAGGCTGCCCTTCACCCAGTATTAGAAATCCCCCCCATTAAAGTCACAAATGAGCTTGATAACACACCTGTTGAAGTCAGGCCAGCAGGGGAAAAAACAGTAAACTTGGGGGTAGAATATTTGGTTCTTTGTCCAGTTACCCACCAACTGGGGAGTTTGTCTTGGACAATTCTCTTGCATTATGTTGCGTCAGTTTCCTTATCTATTAAAGAAGGACCTAGATGATACCCCTGATGACAATATAAAAATTAAATTCCAAGTCCATCAGGGTCTTCTCCTCTGATTTGCATTGTATTACTCTGGGCTCCTTCAGACGCTCCCATTTTTACACTGGGCTCTAAGCCACGGGATTGACCAGTCAAGTCTTCAGGAAGATTAAGGAGAAGGGTAGCAACTATTTTTTTCACACAATTTCCCTGCTTCCCCCTCCCAACACAAGCACATAAGCTACTGCAGTGAACACATGACCTAGACCCAGCTGATTACTCAGTACAAGTGGCCCTTGAACAATGTGGGTAGGGCACTGACCCCCGGCAGTCTAAAAACTTAACTAAGAGCCTACTGTTGACCAGATGCTTGACCGATAACATAAACAGTCAATTAACACATATTTTGTATATTATATGTATTATACCTGTATTCTCACAATAAAGTGAGCTATAGAAAAGAAAATGTTATTAAGAAAATCATAAGAAAGGGAAAATATATTTACAGCATTTATTGAAAATAGTCTGTGCTTAAGTGGCCCCATACAGTTCGGTACCTTAGTCCATCGGCCAACAATGGCTGGTCTCAGAAATGAACACGGGAGCGCTTGTCTTGAGTTGCTGTAAAGGCTCTGCAGAAAGGAGCTTTCCCACTGTTTGCCACACCAGGAGAGTGTTCTTTGGGGAGTGCTGGCCACCATCTGCAGAACCCTGCTGCAGAATGAAACCAGACAAGGACGGAGGGAAAGAGGGAGAGGACTCTGGTAGGGTGTGTCCCAGATCCAATTTCTAAGACTGATCCTGCGGCACTTTAGTCTCTCCGAGCAAATCTAGGACCCTTCCCGGGTATGAGTCCATAAATGTAGCTGGTCTGACTCAAGTTTCATTTCCTTGCCAGTCAAACAATCCTTATAAATACAAGAGGTTGAGAAGGATGTGCAGGTAATTAAAACAAGTCCTGTAGGATGGAGGACAAAATGAAAGGCTTTGGACTAGAGTGATGGGACACTTCAAGACACAGGACCCAGGGGCCTCAGGTGAAACATCCAACTTGATCCCTGTCCAGAGATGCACTTGGCTGCAGATTGCCAAGTCATTCTTAGAAGGTGGAGAAAGAACAGAGGTTAGTTTTATGCAAGATCCTTGTCAAACTCTCAGGTCACAGGGTAGGCTGGCCGTGGTTTCTTTCAAGCTACATTTGTCCATGACAACATTGTGAGAGCTACCTGTACCCACTGAAAGGCCCAGAGGAGCCGCCTGTGCATGTCTGATGCAGGCAGCGTCCGTTCTGGAAGTGTGCTGTGGCCTGGAGACCATGTCAGGGGTGTGACTGTCAGGTTACAGAATTCAGGGTGCTTAGAGCTGTGGCACTGAGACCGACAGGAAGCGTGGGTGTGGGGAGGCGGGCAAAGCAGAGTCAGACGTTGTCCTCTCTCACCCATGCCCCACGATGGGCAAGGGTGAAGGCAGCACCTCGGCTGTGGAGCCATGAGCTAGCAACGGCTCCTAAGGGGATAGAGCTCATGGCCTTGGCCTTGGTCTCGTTAGAACTAAGCTGGAGCCAGATGAATTAATCATAAAAACGAGCACTTGTCTGTGTAGCACACATTTTCCCAGGGCACAGCTCTGGGTTTAAAGGGAAGTTACATTAATAACAGCAATTCATATATTGCTGAGTTCTTCCACTCTGCTTGCTTGGATGGAATATCCATCCCCCAACAAGCTCCCCAAGCTTGTATCTTGGGACCTCGGAGGAGGTTCTCCAATGCACAGAAGAAACGAGCCCTGACAGCCACAGGAGGGAGTCCACCTCCATACCCTTTCCATCCTGTCTTCTTCTGCCCCTTAAATGTCACCCAAAAGGACTGCCACTGTGTCCTCCATATACCCACAATGCACCAATGCTGCATGCCACAGAAGTACAGAGAAATCTTCCTCTGACTCCTGATACCACCGACAGGAGCCACGGACCACTAGAACTGCACCCTGTAAAGACACTCTCTCTCTCTCACACACACACACACACACACACACACACACACCCTTACTAATAAGATCTGTCACCGTGACCTCAAAAAAGAGGTGTGTTACACTGTAAATTGTACAGGGACCCTTGGGACACAGCACTTTTTCCATTCCCAAATGTAGATATTTTTCTTTTATTCCCCATGAACCCAGATGTGACTCCGTGGTGCTGGCAGGAAACACGCTCCAAGACAACTCCCATGACAGGAGCACACCCCTCACCTACCCGATGCACCTCCCCTCCCTGCCATCTAAAATGTCCCTGGGCTCCATAATGGATCTGTGGGTCACAAGCCTGTGCTTCCCTTTCATATTTTGGTTGCATGTACACAATTTCTATTTTGCATAGCACAGCAGATAATACAACAATCGCTACTCGACCCGGTCATGCTTGAGAAGGAACATTCCTTGACTCACCTTGCTTTAGAGGAGGGGTTCACACTCCTGCACGTCACAGTGCAGTGAAGGTCAACGCAATAGGAATCATCTTAAAATGACAGGCTAGAGCCTACTTTTTTTTCTCTGTTCCTTGCCAGCCATCTTACCGGGATATATGTGCCTAAAAATAGAAAGTTTGGCTGCAAAGCCAAAGAAACAGTGGGTCAGGGCTCAGGCAATCCACCGACCAGGGAAATCCATCTTTAATAAAAAATGCTGTAAGTTCCTAGAGCACATGGGAACTTCTTAGATTTGAATTCAGGCCTTAGGTACCAGGCCCCATTATGTTCCCACTCCTCTGTTAGAGACTTTTTAATATATTATCCAGTTTAATCTCCATGATTAAACTGTACCAGCTATGATGTTTGAAACAAAATATCTACTGCTTTATCTTTTCTTCTCCAAGCAACATGTGTTCGTTCTAAAAGAAAAAATCTGATAAAAGGAGACATTTAAAAATTATCTATAATTCCTCTGCCTAGAGAAAAGTATTTTAATATTTTGATATGTGATATATATTATTCTACTGTATTTTTCTATGCATACATAACATAATTTATATTATCACCATTTTTAAGTTTTTTCTGAACAAGATAATAGTGAATATTTTTAGGACATGAAATATAATTTTTCTTTAACATGTTAAGGTCACATAGAATTTCATCATGCATCATTCATCATACACCCTACATCAGAATACATTTAGTGGCTTCCTTATCATCGAAGACTGAAGCCGTTTCTGATTTTCAGTTAGTATATGCTTTGATCACATTCTAATAGCAAAATCTTTGTACAGACATGATTATTTTTTCTTTTTAATTCTTTATTTTATTGATTATGCTACTACAGTTGTCCCATTTTCCCCCTTCACTCCCCACCACCCTGCCCATCCCCTCCTACCCATATCCCCCCTTTAGTTCATGTCCATGTGTCATAAGTTCTTTAGCTTTTAAATGTCCCATACTATTCTTACCCTTCCCCTGTCTATTTTCTACCTATTGTCTATGCTACTTATTCTCTATATCTTTCCCCCCCTCTCCTCCTCCAACTCCCCTGTTGCTAACTCTGCATTTGATTATTTTTTTTTACTGTTCATATTTTTAATCTTCATTATCTTAGGTAAGTCCCTTTAACATTTCATATAATAAGGGCTTGGTGCTGATGAACTCCTTTAACTTGGCCTTGTCTGAGAAGCACTTTATCTGCCCTTCCATTCTAAATGAAAGCTTTGTTGGATAGAGCAATCTGGGATGTAGGTCCTTGCCTCTCATGACTTGGAATACTTCTTTCCAGGCCCTTCTTGCCTGTAAGGTCTCTTTTGAGAAATCAGCTGACAGTCTGATGGGAACTCCTCTGTAGGTTACTGTCTCCTTGTCTCTTGCTGCTTCTAGAATTCTCTCCTTCATTTTTACGTTGGCTAATGTAATTATGATGTGCCTTGATGTGTTCCTCCTTGGGTCCAACCTCTTTGGGACTCTTTGAGCTTCCTGGACTTCCTGAAAGTCTATTTCCCTTGCCAGATTGAAAAAGTTCTCCTTTATTATCTGTTTAAATAAGTTCTCAATTTGCTGCTCTTCCTCTTCCCCTTCTGGTACCCCTATAATTCGGATGTTGGAATGTTTAAAGGTG